>JAJLWU010000048.1:0-40297 GCA_030570855.1 Tardiomyces digboiensis | reverse complement strand
AAAGATATACGCCCAAGATCGGTCACATCGTATGCCCATCATTACTCCCGCCTATCCCTCAATGTGCGCGACTCATAATATAACGGGATCTACTCAAAAGATCATTATGCAGGAATTGAGGCGAGGTGGCGAATTAGTGGACGAGATATTTGCGGCAAAGAAAAAGTGGAAGGATTTCTTTGTAAAGCACACATTTTTTCACCAGTACAAGTACTACTTGGCAATTGTTGCCGCTACGAATGGTAGTGCTGAAGATCAACTCAAGTTTTCGGGAATGGTCGAGAGTAAGCTCCGGTTTCTTGTCCAAAGACTAGAAGTCCTTGATACCATTGAAATCGCCCATCCCTTTAATAAGTCGTTTGACAAAGAGCATACTTGCAAGACGCATGAAGAAGCTTTACAAGTCGCCGACGGACAGACGCCACAGCCTGTAACGGCAGCACCTATTGAAGGGAGTCAGGAGGCGAATGAAAAACTCGCGGCAGACGGCAGTGAAGAATCTATTTCGGTACACACGACAACCTTTTACATTGGTTTGGATATCAAGCTTGAAGGTGCCAATAAGCGGCTGGATATTCAGTGGCCTTGCCAAGAGTTTTATGAAACTTGCCGGAGCTGGCCGCAATTTAACGTAGATTCCAACAGCATTTACATCAAGAACGTTAGAGGGTATGTCTGGAACTAGCAAATGCTTTTGTTCTACTTCGATAATAACGATAGATACGACTTGCCGGATGAAGTTTTTGGTGAAGACGAGAAGCGCCCAGAGAGGCCAATCAAGAAGCGCAAGAGAAAAGTGGCGGACGGGGTAAGTTTCTGCTATCACCATTTGTACAAATGAGTCTAATAACCAGGAATCGGATATCAAGCGCACGAAGAATACCGAAGCTGTGCAAACCGGCCAACAAGCAACTGGGGTCCCTGCGACTCAAACGACAACCACGACCGCGTCAGTCCCCTCGTAAGTATTGAACTGTAACTGAGCCACGTGCCATATAACCCTGGCCAAAAATAACCAAGAACACAAACAATCGTGGATAACCAACGAGCTATGTATATGAAATGAATTTATTGCTCTATCGTTAAAATTAACCGTGGCCAGTCGTCCTCGGTAATTTAAAACTATGCCATAGGTAGGAATGAGATAGAGGTGGCAGACCGAGTATCTCTAGCCAAATTCAGTAAGATCAAGTTCGAGCCCTCTTGTCTATATGCCCATTCGTGTATGCCGTTCCAGCTTTCAGATACTTCGTTAAAAACTCATGATTGGATATGGTGGGACATGTTTCAGCCCACGAAATCGCCTTGACAAGTATGCGAGTTTCGTTGAGCAGGATCTCACGAGCCATTGCATCTGCATCAGAAGTAACTTCGTCGGTCTGTGGAACATCCTTTGTCTCTTTGGCTTCTGCGACAATTGTATCGGGATAGCGCTCAATTCTTTTTTGAAACACGTTGATAATATGCGACTTAGCTTCCTCCGTAATGACTGAGTCGCGATCGTAGAGTTTTACAAGTCGCTTTATACAGGTGCTCCTGTCCTGTTTCACTATAGCAGGCAGAGATAGGTACATCATGAACACAGAAAACTCAGGATCTGGCTCGCCCGTGACGTTTAACGTATAGCAGTCATCATAAATTTCGTCGCCTTGAGAAGTATTGATAAAGTCATCCGATTGTCTGGAAGCGAACTCGGGATCCTCAGCTGACTCGAAAATGAGCGTTGTATCAATTTCTACTAGATCGAAGTCGGTCCCTCCAATTTCAACATATCCGTAACATCGCAAAAGATCACAGTTCGGGACAGCCCCATACGTATTGTACACTTGTTCATCCTTTTTAATGGCTCTTGTTGCAACCATTTGTAAATTGCCATCATCGTCTGTCTCCAGGTGAGCGTTACACAGACGGGAGTGCGCATTCAACACGTCTGCAGGTGGAATCATTGCTTTGATGGAAGGTTGGTCCTCCTCCTCGTCTTCTTCATTTAGCTCATAGCCAGCAATGTCAAAGCTATATGACATAATCAGGCTGCCCATGCGGTGAAATGCCTGAAGGGACGTATCCACAGAGTTGTAACCAAACTTGCCCCGATATTTCTCGATAAACGGAACTACTTGTTCTCTGTACATGGCTTCTGCCGAATCTTTTCCAATTTTGTCTAAAACGTTGGAACCTTGTAGTTTTCTAGTGATGTCTTCATCTGACCAAAACATAGGAGTTGTAAATGTTTCGGGTAGGACGTCAAAATAAGGCTTCCACTCCTCGGAATTCTGTTTTAGAAGCATGTATGCGATCAGGGCCGGCCAAGGATCCAGCTTGCTCTCTTCTGCAGCCTCTGAGAAGTCCTCGTCGTCGACGAATGTCAACACAGACTTTCGTGGTATATTAAATAGGACCTCATCGGCTGAAATCTCGTCGACAGCGATCAATCCTCTACCCTGATTCTGAGACCGAAAGTCATGGATCTTGACTTTGGGAGACAAAGCGACATGCTTCTTTTCCACAAGCCAATCCTCATAGGCTGCACTATAGCTATGGAAATCAGCCACCATTGTAGATTTGCTTAAACTGGACTTGGAAGTGCACGTCAATTTCTAGGGATGGATGGGTGTGGAGAAAAAAACTGCAGCCGCGCACTTGCCGCTTTAACTGATCTCTTGTTCGTCCCGCCACAAGCAACGCACAAGCTGCTGGCATAACCAGAGCAATGGCAAGCAACGTACACGAACCAGGTAATTATATTTTTCGGATTGATGATGTGTCTGTGATCACGGATTGTAGAAATGGAATTGGAGTGGGATCGTTTTTCGTCGAGTAGCAGTAGCGTACGCTTTGATTCCGGCAAGTTCATGGCCGTATAGGTCGTTCTCGAGCTTGCAGATGGAAATTTTCGAACGTGTTTTGAAGAAACTGCTCGCTTAACGTGACGACCGCCTCGGATGATTCAGTTGACACCGTCGTCGAGAGAGCTTTCCCCCACTGCCCTGACACAGCTAAAATTGCTAACAAATAGAAGATGAAGGCACTACTAGCCAAGAGCAACGTACAGCTGAAGGTAAGCGGAGGATAGTGCCTTAAAAACGCGCATTGGCTCGACTTGTGACTAACAAAAGAATACAACACTTGGAAGGATAATTGCCCTGTAATGTACGAGCGGGTGTCCGAGTCTACGTTGCTATGGCCCTCGTTGACTATTCAGTGGTCTCCAAATCAATCAATGGGTCCGGACGGTACCTGCTCGCAAGAACTTTTACTGGGGACATACACTAGCGGTACAGATCGGGAGTTTCTTCAAGTGGGGAGGATAGACATGCCCTCTTCTAGTGCGGGTGCGAGTAAGATCGGCAAAATCGGCATAATAAAGTCCATCGATCACCAAGGAGAGGTTAACCGTGCTCGATATCTGCCGCAGAACCCCGATATAGTTGCGACTTCGGGAATTTCTGGTACTGTTCACCTCTTCAAATTGTCGAGTTTTCCTGAACAGGCGTCGGGTGTCTTCGAACCCACTGCTGTCCTGAGAGCTCACAAGAAAAATGGTTACGGTATCTCATGGAATCCTACGTTGACTGGACGTCTCCTCTCTAGCTCAGATGATCATACTGTCGCATTATGGGACGTTGGTCATGGAACTCAGAGTGTTCATGCCACAACAGTCTTTCACGACCATACTGACATTGTCAACGACGTGTCATGGCATCACCTGAATGGTTCTATGTTTGGATCTGTCTCAGACGACAGGCGAATACTCATCTACGATACGCGGGATGGACCTACTTCTCCCATCTTAAAGCGCGAGCAAGCACATGAAGATGCTATAAACTCTGTCGCCTTCTCGCCACATAGCCAGTATCTTTTGGCGACTGTGTCTTCTGACGAAACTGTTGCTCTTTGGGATATCCGCAATTTTAATTCTCAGCTGCAGACTATGGCTGGTCACGACGGAAGCGTCACCTGCCTAGAGTGGAGTCCCCACGCAGACGGTGTTTTGGCCACAGCCGGACAAGATCGACGTGTCATAATATGGGATATCCGTCATGTTGGCGAAGAGCAAACGGCAGATGATGCTGAAGACGGCGCCCCGGAGCTCCTATTCATGCACGGTGGCCATACTAGTGCGGTCTCAGATATCAGCTGGAATCCAGTCGTGCCATGGACTCTTGCATCCGTTGCCGATGACAACATTGCTCACGTATGGAGGCCCGCTGACTCTGTTCTTGGCCTGACCTCTCACAAAGTAGCCGATTTAGATCTCGAGTAAAGAAACCGTACGATTTAGTCGACAAGAGCAAGGGCGTATGTGAAATGCAGGCTATGCATCTAGATGACTAAGCTGAAATTTTAGAGTGTTAGTTGAAACACCAAGTCGCAGGTTTACACCACCTTGACCCTAATGTTCAGTGTGGCCTCTCGCTTGGCGGGTTCCTCGCGCGCGTCGGGTTTATCGTGGGGATCAGTAAGGTGTAAGAGCAAGCTTGTTGATGTCCAGCTACTAAAGGACTTCAAGCCTCTTGGTTTTCAGGGCCAGGTCGTTAAGGCAAGCCCGGGTCGCATGCGACAACATTTGCATCCTAATGGTATTGCCAGCTGGGTTGTAAAGGGTCAGCCAACGAAGTTGCCGATTAAGACGGCTGACGACGTGAGAGAAATGCTTGCTGCTAAGTTGAGTTCACAACAATACGCCATCAGGGCAAGCTCAACTCCTACCAACAGCTCAACTCTATCAGCTGCACAATCTGCTTCTAAACCAGACAATACCAAGTATCTATCGTTCTTGAATCTTCCTAAAGTTCAGAAAGTTGGAGGAGACCGCCCTAATTTGAGCCCAACAACATCTGCATTAAAGCTCGTTGAGGCTCTCGAAACGTTGCCTGAAACATCTAGCATAACGGCTGGTAGTGCTGCTGAGGACGGCACGTTGAAGGCAGCATATGGCAGAGATAAGCTTTCCGCACATGTTACTCGTCTTACTGGAGTTGCGATTCCCTCTCACATTATCAATTTTGTCATCGAGGGCGCTAGGCGATCCCAGGATACGTCGAAAGTACTGGATCACACTGGCCGCTACAAGGTGATATTTCAAGTCGACAGCTCAACGCAAATCACAAAATATATAAAACTGTCTTCAAATGAAGGAATTGAGACAGCACGCCCGCACTCTATGCCAATGCCGGCGCAGTCATCCGACTCAACACCAGTTGATAGTACCAAGAAGGAGCAGCCTTCTCAGGAGGCTAACCAGACAGAAAACTCATCGTTCACATGGCAGAACCAGTTCGTTTCAAAGCTGTAGCTAGCCGCCCCTTGTATATAAATTTCCACAAACAGTTATATATGCCACAGAATGCTGTAAGTTGGTGCAACATACGATGTAATAAATGCTATGGGATCTTTTCACGAAAAGAATTATGTACAAGTTCAGCTTTTACCCATAATTGTGCGATGAGTAGTCTCCTCGTGCTCAGACAATATCTCGGGTAGTTTGGACGAGACATCTGTTCGCTTGGAAATGTGAGCCATGCCCTCAGCATAAAGCATTTCGGGGAAGACATTTGTAAGAATGCTGTCTAGAGTCGGCACAGGTTCGGAATCTTCAGAGAATTCAATGGCATTGTATTCGCTCACAAACCTGAACTGTGGCTGACTCGTACCCCCAGTCGTGGGCGGCGGTGAAATGATATCCAAGAACTTTTTGCATAAATGAATGATATGGTCGGAGGATAGCTCATTCTCTGATAGGGTCAGCAACCGGAAAATGGCAAGCGAACAGAGCTTGCGTTCATAATCGGTAGGCGCAACATAGCGAACAATCAATTTTTCCAAAATAGCATCGCTTGCAACTTCTTCTCGAAGTAGATACATTGTTCGTGCTGCATTCGTGCAAAAGAAGGCAAGAATAATGTTGAAGCACTGTTGGTACTCTTGAAAATGGATTGCTGCTTTGACAAGGTCATGCACATCCAACGAATCAACCTGCAAAGAGAGCAACATCCGCTGTGCGAGGCAAGCAGCATTCTTCTTCGTTACTGGTTGCACGGGCGAGGTGAGGGCAAATAGAACGACATGATTGAGGAACTGCAAGCGCTCTGTAGTCCACATATCAGTACACTTGGAAATCGTAGACATCTCAAGGAATCTGTCGAGAGACGGTATAAGTTCATCAACGCAAGTTTCCGGGTCTGACGTAAACAGAGCACGCAACTGATCTAAAATGGCCCAGAGAGTGAATGTTACTGATCTGTTTGGTGTAAGAAGACAGTCGAGGATATCAATAGCTTCAGGATAGAGAGAGATCTCCGCTTTATCGAAAATGCTGTTTAGAATGCCAGAAATGTCCTGCTCAACACCGTTCAGACCGTCGGGATAGTCCTCAAGAGAGGTCAATACATTGCGAATTGTTCCAAGGATACTCTGGGCAGCGCTGATCTTATCATCCATCGCCGCGTAATCCGACTCTCCACATTCCTGAAGCTCTTGAAAAATATGATGAAATTGACCTGCCATCTCATGAGTTAATGAATTCGCGAGCGGAACAAGCTTGTCGGAGTACATCATCACCAAATCATCGAGAACAGGGGACAAAGTTTCTGCGCCAACGTCGGAAGTGTATAGCTCAAGAATGCGCTGAATCGTCTCATTCACATGTTCCGCATGCGTTGCCCTTATGCCCTCAATCTGCAGAAGCTCCCGCAATGCTAGTATTGCCTCTGCTTTGACCACAATAGAGCTATCACGGCTGCAAGACAGAACAGCGCCATATACCTTTTGCAGAGTTTCAGCACTCAGCGACCTGTCTGATACGTAATGAATGACGAGGTTGCAAGCTCTAGCCCGCAGAAAGGCGCGCTTCGATTTTAAATCCATCAAAACATAATTCTTGACAAACAATTCAATAACGTCTTCCTTATGGAGTGATACGCTCGGAGAGACCGCTGCCAGAATCTGCATAGCACAGTCCCGATTGAGTTCCATGCCGGGGTCAGAATTCTCATCAGCAAGGGTCGAGTTGGCAAAGTATACAATTCCGTTCAAGGTTGCGTCAGCTCTCTTGGCTCCCAATGTACTCACAAACATCCGAGTAGCAATTTGGGCAGTGAGCCCGATAGGCTCGTATCTTGCTACCTCAGTAAATTGAGTGTAAATGTACTGCTCTGGTTCGTACTCTAGCATTGACAAATCGTCTTCAGTCAAGAGGAGTGTTTTGAATACGCACTTGGACAATAGAAGCTCAAGCTCACCGAGCACAACCGGCCAAAGCGCGTCTACGCGTACACACTTCTCAAGATACAGGAAAATTTCACGTATCAGGGTTGAAACTGCAAGCGAAGCCTCTGACAAGGGTGTATCAGCCAGAGTTCTTAGTATCGCAACAAGCTGGCGGGTGATCTCTGGTGCAAAATGTGAAATGAACAAATCGGAAAATGGCGCATATATCTCAGATAGGTGCAGACGCGCTGCACTTAAATACTCATCATCTGCTGGAATAACTGCGTACCACAAGAAAAGTTTATTGATGTTCAAGATCGCCCACTTGTAGCATTTTTCCCATCCTCTTGCGGTCGGTAACGAAGGGGCCTTGGTCAGCACTATTAAAAACAAACTTACCCACTCCTCTACCTGCTGTTGCTGTTGCAAGTAGGGTGGCAGTTCACCTTCAATAGCAATTTTATATGCCTTGAGAACTTTCCACAGAATGTCCCCCGCCTCACCGTTGTCGGTTTTGTCGACAGCAGCCATTGTCCGTCCTATCTGCAACAGTCGTGGAAAAAACATTTGTGTTACTTGTTCAAGACCCGCTGTGCCACCTAGCACCCAGCGATAGTGCCTGAGAACCTCAATCAGCACAGTGAGGCCCACCAACACACTGTGGGCTGACGAGTCACCGCTCGTTAGCAACCGATCAATGGTAGGAATGAGATCAGGCCATGAATACGGAAATGGGTCCACGTTGATCAGGAGCGCGACAGCTGTTGACAGGCCCGACAACGATTGTGGAGGAGCAAGAAGCATCGTTTGCACTATGCGCAAGCGGAGCTTTGATCTCTCCTCCTGAAACTCTGGTTTCGAGCCCCATTTATCGAGAACACTATTTTTGACAAGCAGTGATGCTGCCTGTCGGACAGCGTTCGACTCTCCTTCATTGGACACGATATCTAGCAGCTGTATCACAATATCGGAATCTTGATTGCGCCATTCTATCAACTGCGCTTCTGCTGCAGTCCGAATATTTTGATCTGCCGCCAAACTTGCACTCAGAGCTTGAGCTAAGTTCATTTCAATACATGAATAGCGGATACCGAGCTTGAACGCTTGTATTTCTTGACGCGGATAAGTGAACCAACACACGAGAGGGCGACAGTTTGTATAGTGTGGCATATGTGACCATTAATGTCCATTCTTATTTTTCACTTTTCCAGTGCTGGTGAGCTCCATGGGTCATTATTGTAGTTTGCGAAACTGATTTTAACACTGCCAAAATAAATAGTTAGCACAGCTACTATCAAACCTAGATGACGCTCTCTTGTGGCACTGTTGTGGCATTGCAGAATTGACATTAAATTCCACAATCGTTACTCAAAACAGCTGCAAAATTGCCACCTATCGGATCTCATCCATTGGAAGCAGATCAGGCAGCTGTCCAGCATTCACAAACTTTGTGTGTTGTTAAGCGGTTACCTCTCTATCGCAGTTCAAAACATTCTACTAAATTTAACATATATCAGTAATGACCAGGGATGCTCCTCAGAAGCGGGACACTGCAGGCACCGGAGCTGACGATGGAGTGAAGATCCGGACGTCAACCTCCATACCTATCCCCGAGTATTCAGTGATCCGACTTCTATCTTGCATTGCGACTTTCGAATTCTCTAATAACTTATCAGGCCTGATGACAGGCACTCTCGTCGAATTGCCTCGGTGAGTATCTTGCGCGGGCGGTCCAACCAGATCGTGGCCCATATTATTTAGATCTTCGGGTTCGACGCAAACCCTGATGAATTCGTTGAAACAATTGCTGATGCTTCAATGTGTACCTTGTGGGAACTCATATTGACGTTCACAGGCTGTGAGGGTAGGCCAGCTCGGTTATTTCGTTGACGCCACTTAAGTGGATTATCGCCACTAACGTCAGCTGGGAGAGGACAATAACGGCGACTTGTGCTTTTAGCGCAATATGCATATCCCTGGTATCCATCTACATGCATCTCAAAAATTACAGAAAGCCAATGGATCAGCGTTTGGTGGTTCGCATCCAGTTGCTGATACCATTATTCTCCTTGTCGTCGTGGGTTGGCCTAACCTCGGAACGCTGGTCGGCTATTCTAGATCCTATTAGAGAGGTCTACGAAGCTTTTGTTATATATACGTTCTTCACACTGCTGACAAATTTGCTTGGAGGCGAAAGGGATATCATAATTGCAACTTCTGGAAGAGCGCCAGTCTCACAACCTCCACCGATTGACAAATGCCTACCACCTGTTGACATTTCTGATCCTTATACGTTTCTGACAATAAAGCGTGGCATCCTACAATATACTTGGATAAAACCTGTTCTATCATTGTTGACAGTCGTTCTTGATGCAACCGGAAATTATCACGCTAATACGATAGGCTGGAAATCAGGGTATATGTGGCTTGGGATTGTTTACAACTTTTCGATAACAGTGTCATTGTACTCTCTTGCTCTTTTCTGGGTCTGCCTCGCTAATGATCTCGCCCCTTATCGGCCAATCCCGAAGTTTATGTGCATCAAGGCCGTGATCTTTTTTTCATACTGGCAAGGATTTGCTCTGGCAATACTTGTGTATTTGGGAGTGATTCCTTCAACTGGGCATAATCTCTATGCCCGAACAATTCAGAACTCCCTCATGTGTGTTGAAATGCTTGGCTTTGCCATTTTACATTGGTTTGCATTTTCCTACCATGACTACGCTACTGCTCAACTAATCGGCTTTGCTCGCCTTCCAGTTTACCGCGCACTGCGTGATGCGCTAGGAGTTGTTGATCTTGTCGAGGATTTCAAGGCTACCTTTTTTGGTCATGAGTATGGTTATCGATACTTTGACTCGGTTGAAGCAGTTATGGCGCATCCTGACTCGGCCACCCGCCGTGCAAGAATCATGGCTGGTCTTCGGTACAAAAACGGAGGTCGTTCAAAGTACTGGCTGCCTCAAAGCTCTCTAACAAAGAAGCGCGAGCTCGAGGCGTCAGAGGGTCTGCTTTACAGCCAGCAACCCACGGTGCGGTCAACTTACGTAGTGACTCCTGACGAGGAGAGCGATGATGAAACCATTGAGCCGTACGTTGAGGAAAGCTCCTTTCAGTTTGATGATGAGGTGGAATCTCTTAACAACGATGAGGAGATCTATACACAGGCTCGACGGCTTAAGTATGGCGACTACAACTATCCAGTGATCACTGTTCGTGAGTCCCAAGAATACCAGCCGATTGCTGAGCGTCACCGGAGATAATTCAGGTCAGCCCAACTTTGGTGACTGTAATTTAGAAGTCAGTAGAGGAACAGAAATTAGCTGCAGTTAAGGTACTGGTGCATTTACTAATGAAAAGCAGTCAAAGAACAAATAAAAAATATGATTCGTATAAACAAAATGACAAAACGCTTTATGATGATGATTGGGGGTCTTGATCTAAGCCGCGGCGCTTGAAAATTTCGGCGATCTCGCTATCAGTGAGATGCTGGCCACGGTGTATGGTAGCGAGTTTGCGCATGATCCGCTGTCGACGCGACGGATTAACGTTTTCCCTTCTAGAGGAATGGGAAGTATGCGGCCCACGGTGTCTATTTGAAGATAGTTTGCTCTGCAGAAAGCCTCGCAAACCACTCTCCAGGTCATCGTTTGCATGCCATCCCTGTTTAAGCTCCTCGTAGGATTCATCCTCCAACCGGGCCCAAACTGCTGGGTTTCTTTCTAAACTCTCGAACTTGTCACAGTCATTTGGCATAATTCGTACTCTGAGGAGCTTGATAAGAACTTCCACCAAAACAGCAATCACAATGTTAGCAAGAATGGTTCCCCAAAATGTCAAGTCTTTACCAAAGCGATCAAATAGCCCACCGTAGACAAAATAGATTGCAGACTTGTCCTTGTAGACAATCTGAAGAAACATGTTCCAGCACATCCAGCCACCACACGAAATGACGAGCGCTCCCCAGTTCATAATCGTAACGTGATGCATTTCTAGGAGCTGAAGCTTGATGCAAATAATGAAAATGATGCTCGTGAAAGAAAGAACGCCGAGCGGATAAATAGAATTGTCGGAAATAGTGTAAAATCCAAAAAGGTAATATGTGAGGAATGAGACCACGATGCTATGACTCGCGGCAACAGTTATCCAACCGATGTACAAAAGGATTCCAAAACACCTGTTCTGCTGGCCCTTGTAATAAAGCTCCGGAACAGCAATAAGAGTTACTGGAGAAAGGTCTTGCTCGAATATACCAATGCAAAGGACGGGAAGCGAGGTGAATAACGTGTTGAACATTGAGAGTGACCAGCTTTCGTACATTGATGTGCCAGTAAACATGACATTTCGCTGGTAAATTAGCTGGGTCAAATAGAACATAAACTCCTTGTAAAACGTGCCCAAGACGTACTTGCAAGTGCGCACATAGTTCCAATGACCATGAACCAGGAGCAACTTCAGCAAGAATCGGAATTGTGCAATCGAGTAATCAGAAGATCGAGCTGCTTGGAGCCCCTCCTTGCCGGTGATCCCAATACCAACGTCCGCACTTTGAATCATGGCAATATCGTTGGCACCGTCTCCAATCGCAAGGGTTACTGCAGATTTGTCCTTTTTCCGAACAAGTTGCACTAGATTCGACTTCTGGGAAGGACTTGCTCTGCAGCAGATAACCGAGTCAGCTTTCACACCAAGATCAACAAATAGTGAAAGAAGGGTTTCATCCTTCTCGATTTCGGCAAGGGTCATGCCGTCGATTACCACCACACAATGAGCAACTTGGTTGCAGTCTAATTCTACCATTGCAGCCGCCATTTTACCAGCAACATCGTGTTCATCTGAACGTAAAATCACGACTGTGGAATAATCCTTGATAAGGCGGCACGAGTAGCCAATGTTGATGGCAGTTTCGCGCTTGTCTCCGGTGAGCATCCACATTCGAATACCGGCCCGACGAAGTTTGTCAATAGTTTCAGGAACGCCCTTTTGAAGCTTGTCCTCAATTCCAGTAGCGCCAGCGAGTTCAAAGCCGTGCTCTATCATCTCACCGACCTTTTCAATCTTCTCTTGGCGCTCAACAAGACTTGTGCGTGCATCCTGATACAATTTGTGCCAATTCACATACTCATCTTTGCTCAGGAATCGATATCCGTACATGAGCGTTCGCAGACCGTCAGTAGAAAACTCTTCGATGTGTTGCAAAGTTTTTTCCATGACGAATTGCTCATTTAGCACCAGGTCATCATCGATGTCCACAGTGCCACCAGAAACAGCAGCAACTTGGTTCTCGACATTCATTCGTATTTCGCGATTCCGAATATTATCCATAGATTGTCGCTGCAAACTTGCCCGAGTAGGCTGCTGCTGTAAAGAGTTGCGTTGCTGGTAATTAACAGAGCGGCGGGCAGCTTCGACTGATTTGCGCGACTCCTCCAATATGGCGTCATCTCCATGTGCCCTCTGGAAGTAATTATCCAACGAACCAACAACATCCCGACGGTCGATGTTAATAGAAGACCGCACCATTGAATTGCGACCGGCCTGGTGACCACCAACAGAAGATACAGACTGACGGGCAATTACCAAATCGGCCTCGGTCGCCTTACGAATCGTTGCTTCACGCTGGATCTCTGCTGCTTTCGCCTTGGCCAGAGCCGATAGACGAAGACGCTCCAGGATAACATTGTCTGCACCCTTGCAGAAAACACAGATTCGACCATCAGGGAACCGAATGACAGTTGACATACGCTTGCGGGTACTCGAAAATTCAATCGTCTCCAATACTTGGTACGTCTCGTCGAGGGGACCATGATCGAACCCATTCGGGTATGTTCGGATTGTGATTGTGTTGTTCTGGCGATCAATCACAATGAAGCCCAGATCACGAGCGGCACTCACAAGCGCTAGTTCGTCTGGCGAGGCCGCCTGGTAATCAAGATGTTCTATTGTTGTTTCACCGTTTGGCTCTGTGGCCTCGCGAACATCAGGCAAGCAAGAGTGGCACAATGCAAGTGACAGTAGAAAAAGCTTTGCCTTTTTTGTGTAGATGCTATTGGTTCTCGATAGCAGATACTCTAACAACTGCAGTGTAGACAGATCAGCTTGAGTCTTTCCAGGGTTGGCAGTTGACTTCCACTGGCTACCGCTGGTGCTAGCGCGGGCCAGAGGTGCACCAACTGCACTAGGGCGACCGGCCGTATGAACACTGCTTTTTCGAGGCAAGGCCGCTACCTGCTGCAGGAGGACATCTGTCGAGGGACGTGGAGAAGATCCGGGTCGCATTTTCCCAATATTCTGACCACGCATTTGGCTAGATGGTCCCGCATCTGTGTAGGAGGCAGTTGACTTACGAGGCAGAGCCTTGACCTTTGTGTAGAGTTGGTTATTTGCGTGAATGCCTCTATCGTCGTTCAATCCAGCAAGTTGAATGTCCAGGTCGTGGAGCCATGCATGTCCACCCACAGTCATTTTCCGAAACAACATGACATTATCTGTAAGCGTTCCAGTTTTATCGGAAAAGATGTAATGCACCTGACCCAATTCTTCATTGATGGAGGCAGTGCGCGCCTCGCACGGAGTATTTGACTCTGGATCGTACATGTCGACATCCATCTGAAGCATGACCATCTGTATAACCTTGATAATTTCCATGGACACGTACAGCGACAATGGAATCAAGGTATTAAACATAATGATGAAGCCCATGAGATTTGGAACGGTACCGACTTCGAGTCCCTTGAGATACCACATTTCGTAACCTTGAGTGGCGTAGTACACCTTTGACGCGATTGTACTGAAAACTGCCAAGCCAATGACAAAGATTACCATGAGCACGACGATCCTGTTGACTTTTTTCTGAAGTCTAGGAGCCTTGGAACGGGCATGCTGTACAGCATTCATGCGGATTTTGGATTCCTCGCCACTAAAGACAACTAGACCAAGCACCTTGCGCGTGTTTCTAAGAATGCTGCCTCGATAGACAATGTGATCCGAAGTCAGGGGATACTCCTTGCCATTAAGAGTTAGAGACCCTTCGAAATTGTAAAGGTTAAGATTCGGATCCTCTGTTTTCACATTGGCTGCCAGGGTTGCCAACTGGTAGTCGTCACTGCAAATTTTGTTGATATCCGCAAGTGGCTCCCTTGACTTTAGATTGGTCTCGCCATCGAGAGCCATAGTCTCTATGTACGACTGACCACCGTACCCGTCGCTCTGAATCAAAACAATATCAGCAGGCACCCAGTCGTCCTGCTCTAGTTTGACAATATCGCCAACTCTAACATCTTTCCATGCAACTTCCTTGTACCCAATTGGCCCTTGTTCGCCAACGCCGCCCGCAGATGGAATCTCCGATTGAAGCGCATCAGTCGACACATTGGATGGCGACGGCGCCAAATTTTCTACTTTCCTCAGATAGGCGACTTTTGCCGTACGGTTGTTTTCAGCCCTGTCTTGCCTATGTCTGCGCCAGTCGTCGAATCCTTCTCTTGCCATAGATATTCCCATGAATATCATTAGGGGGATAATAGTTGTATACGTTCCAGTTGTACTCCATGAGGGCACCATCTGCAATATGGACACAAACAAGAAGTACAGGTTTGCCAGCTTGGAGAACTGAAAAACAATCTGACGGGGTAAAAAGTCATAGGGGGTGTAAATCGAAGACGTGATGTTGTTATCGATATAAGGCTTTCCAGAGCGCTCGTCAATAAGGAACTCCCGCTGTTCTGTCTGAACTTGAACAGGTATTTTTCTGCCATCTTTTGTAGGTGGAAAGGTGCGGTTACGGGAAATCGCATCACGAGCTCTTTTACCTATGCTTGCAATAAAACTCCGCCATTGTCGTGTCCTGTGAATCGGCTGCTGGGCCCATTGAGAGTAGTTTGGAAACATATCTGCGACCGAGGTTACGTTGCCCCGTTCTTCAGAGTTGGTGGCTTTCTTAAAGTCGTCGTCGTCGTCTTCTGCCGCGTCAGGATTTGCAACTTGTCGCTCTACCACTATCGAATCTCTGGCCTTTTTATCACCATTTTGTCGGTCAGAGGTGCCTTCAAGCGAAGTGCGACATGCAATATCAAATGACCGACGTCCAACAGTTGTTAGCCCTTGTTGTATTACCATTCCATCATCATTCTGCCGCAGTACTACGCTGCTCGTACTGGGCCCTGTCGGCAGCCTATTGACCATTTCTATTGGTGATAGCTCTGTTGCACTTTGTCTTTCCATGTTTCGCGAGAAGAGTTGGCTTCTCAGCGAGTAGCCACGACGACGGCTGCTACTTGCACTGGCAGCGGGTGCTGCGGAGGGCCCCGTATCTCCTGGTGACATTGCAGGTCCACGAGCATTTCCAAAAAGCGTGGCAGCGCTTGTGTCCACGCGCAGTGGGATCCTGTGAGCAGGCGATCCACTGCTGCCCTCTTCAGTATTTGTAGCCATATCCATGAAATGCCTATCGCTACCAGCTTCAGTGCCAGACTCGGCCATCTAGTCCCCTCCCCTCCCCTTTAGCTAGTTAAGAAAGAGAGTAAACTAAAGGAGACTAGCAGCCAACGCGAGTCGACAGTGAACGATTCCGCAAAATCCCCACACCGCCAACCTGCACACAGCTTGAGCTCGGGCCGCGGTTGCGTATCTGATTGTCGTTCACGTCCACAGTCGCCCTTTACAATCCAACAATAAGAGGTGCAACGTGCGAAAAAACCTTTGCTTAGGTTACAAGGAGGTGCTTTTGTGCGAGGACTTTGTGAGCCGCCCGGGCATCCTGGTGTCCTGACAACGGGCCGAATTGTAGGGTAGCATCATCGTTGGCGGGCATGTATGCAGGAGTAGTAATGTTTTGTGGCTGTAGTAGTTGTGGGCTGCTTATATCTCAGATTTGAGGAACTAGATATCTTATTTTTCAGTGGGTTTGAACTATTGAAGTTCAATTTCAAAGGTTATCTTTGGGCACGGCAGGGCGGGGATTGTGCCATCCCAGCTGGCCAATGCATGGTGAGGAACGAACTAATGCGGGGATATGACGGCCGGTGTCGACAATAGGAGGTATCAGCAATTCAGATGGGCTAATGAAAGATTCTATACATCAGGCGACTATTGTACGGACTCTGTTAGAGTCTTTTACGTTTATTTTTTGGGCAGGAGTATTCGTTTTGAAGATCCTCGATCTCATCTGGCAGTTGTCAGCCGTATGCTCCAGTTTTACGTACTCTGAGGGTCTTGTGCAAAGAATCAGTGACAAGAACAAACAAGCCTACAATGTAGCCGGTGACCGGGGTTTCGAATGCTCGAGTTAGTGTGTGACTCTGCATCAACCAACAGCAGATTTCTCATCACGCCAGCTATTTAAAGTTCATTGTATGTAGGTCGGCAACATGCAGCATACAACATATAGGCGTTCCAGGACGTACAAACAGTCGATAATTCATTTCGACTACAGAGATCATGGCTCATATGAAGGACGCTTTTGCTGGGACAGTTTCTGACTCTGTTTCCACTCCAAAACACACGGATCGTTTGTGAATGTATGCACCATAAAACGGCGCTGCAGTACGCCTCATTGATTGCCCGAGCCAGAAGCTTTGACGGCAATTTTGACACATGAGGGTGCGCGACCACCGGCCACCACTCTCCGTTGTGCGGCAGCTACGCGTAGTTGAGACACTTTAGGTTTCTTGTTGTGTACTCAAAACGGGACGGAAGCCCAGCTGATTTCAAGAACCGAGAGGTACGCGCTCCGAGTATATTTTGTAAGATTTCCTCATGAGCGACTGGCCTCATGTTTTGGTCTACTCGGCGCGCCGATTTTAACGCAATCCACAGTGCCACTGGGTTGGCCCAAATATTCCAGCAAACTACCAGTGCTAAAATTGCCAGTTCTAGTCATTGTGGGCCGCCTCGGTCATTCAATACTGGTCGGCCAAAAATTAGTAACAACGCCCTTGCAGACCAGGGCCCCTGCAGACTCACTATTGGGTGTAGCTGAGAAGATAATGCGTGGCTCAAGTGCGTAGCACTTTAAAAGGAATCCGACCTGTGCATGCCACAACTGCGGCCTATGAGAGTACCAGGTGGCAATGTGCCGCATTTCACAATGGCTACCAAAAAGATAGACTAGTGATGCAGTGTTGGTTCTATGAAATATCCGTATCTAATCTCACAGTGACAAACCATATGCCAACGCATCAAGTCACGTTTTTTCTGTAGCCCGATTAAAGTGCTTTCTGGACGGGGTTCATGCGGTCCCCTGACGGTGGCGCTACAGCGAATATAATAACTTTCAGGTTGACATGGTGTTGACTTTGCATTGACACCCAGGCAAAAGTTTTTGTCGCCGAATTCCGGCAACGCCGCACCGGAACTCCAATTGTGTGTTTATCTGACAGCCGACTCGAGGCTCTAGTGTCTATGCGACAATAAAGTGTCTTGTTTCGAAATAAACCCAACTGCAAGGGGGTAGGCTCGTACCACTAATGATAGGGGCAACTTTATTAGTGTGGTGTCCAGCTTGATGTGTGAGGGGGCCCCCCACCTGCAGCGGAACAGGCAGTATGCTGACGTAAAAAACGCTACGGCACTCCAACTGCAATGCAATGTACATGCATGCATGTACCACCCCTACCCGGATACCACGTCTCCTGGAAAAAAAAAAAAGACATCATGTGTGTTCCATTATGAGCTTTGCCAACTGTGGCTATTTGGTTACTAGAAGAGTGTTATTGTGTTTGCTCCTAGTTTTGAAATCGGATGGTTGGTAACAAGGACTAGAATTCGCGAGGCCGTCTAACCACATGCGTCTTTGAGTCTATGACCTGGCTGCCAGCTTGTGGGCGGCGCAGGGGATCTTTTGGCTGACTTTACCTCGCATGTCACTGCTATTTGGCAGGATACGACAGCGCCGACGACGACCTATATTCCATTGCATCCGTGATTTGACGGCCTGCCATCAAATGCGGTATCCGGCAAAGTATTGAAATAAGAGCGTTTTTTTGTATTGCTATCATTAATTGCTTTCTAAGGTCGGTGGATGAACTAATGTGTCGTAGGACGACGCTGTGAATGGACCTCGCTGGAGGTAGTAGCGACGCACATCGCAGCTTGTAGAGAGGCTCGTGTCACAAGTAGCCATCACGTCTAAAGTCGCGTCAAAAGCAGAAGCAGAGATCCGATGCGGCAAGTGGGGGCGGTCGTGGGGAATTGGATCAGTACAGTACAATCCAGATTGCGGGCTCAATATGGTTATACACTATGGCCAATTATATGCTGCCCCCTAGAGTGTTATGGAGCAACATGCGCTGCAAGTCTATCACAGGCAAAAAAGGTTATTGTCTGACCTTGGGCTACTTGGGAACTATACCTCGTTGCATACGTTGACGTGAGAGTTCCTGTTCCAACCGGTCCTTGCGACGTTCAATAAACCTCGAACAGTACTCAAGTTGAGACCAGCGATGCATCGTCGGTGCATATAACACGGCTGAAAATTCCAGTAACTCTCAACTTTTGTCAGCGGGAGTCTGCTTAGAATATAAAAGTCCATGCAAATGAACTTTATTGGAGATATCGTGGAGCGTCAAACGCCTGATACGGCTCCAGAGCCTCCTGGTGTTAGAAATGAACCTCGTATTGTCACGCGAAAGAGCAAATGGAAGCAACGTACGTCTCGACAACAAAAAGGATCGCCACCACAGACCACGGTTGCTGGAAAACTGGAGACTGCTACTGGGACGGGCCTGAGTGAAATGGAAAAAGTGCATTTAGAAAATATCGAGCGGATGGCCAAGATGAGTCCCGAAGAAATTGTCAAGGAGCGCGAAGAGCTGATAAACTCGCTAGACCCAGGCGTTCTTCAGGCACTTTTGGCAAGAGCTGAAAAAGCAGAGTCTTCAATAGACCCTGGTACACAATCGATGGGGCCGTGGAATGCCAATGCACCGGTTATACACCCTGAAGGCGATCCAGAGTTTGACGAGTTCCCGGTAATGGCTACAAACGCAGACTATATACAAGATCGGACGAATGATGGCAATGATGAAAAGGTGGCACAAACGTCGGAGCCTCTACAGCAACGACATGTGCATTTTCTAAAGCCAGTGGAACCTCAGCCGGCCCAGGACGACGAAAATAGTTCCGACTTTCTAGAGAAACTGCATGAAAAGTACTTCCCTAGCTTGCCAGTGGAGACAGACAAGCTAGCATGGATGCAGCCCATGAGCGACAATGAGTTGAACGAATACTCGAGTACTGCCGAAAGTCTTTCGCCAGGCGAGCTGCGGTTCGATTTCAAGGGCAACCTTATTTCTCCGCGCGTATCTCTAGCCATTGACCCGTCCATGGGTCTTCATCACCACGGGGACGCGCCTGCAGCGGCAGGGTACACTATCCCAGAGCTAGCCCATCTTTCACGATCCACTGTTGGCTCGCAACGGTGCATTGCAATACAGACTTTGGGACGAGTGCTATACAAGCTCAATAACAACCAATACGGCGACGAAATCACCGCGGCCCTTTCACCTCTTGTGAAAATGTGCCGCATATTGGATTCATTGACCCAGGCAGCTGATGAGAATCAAACAAGGTCTGTCAACGTCCGTGCATATGCCACCGACGCACTGTGGCTCTACCACTCTTCCAAGCAGCCGGCGCGGGCAGTTTAAAAACAGATTGACGTCTTGCCTTGAGTCTACCTCAACATAAATATTTTTTTTTTTTGATCCAAATGGCTATTTACTGCGCCAGGATGAGTCGAAGTTGACGACTAGCAGCCCCCTGATGAAGCACCAGGATCTCCGCTGCAAGGTTCGACAAGTTCTGGTGTATGTGAGTTTCCCCTGCGATGACGCATAGACTGTTTGTTTATGTGCCTACGGAGAAAGGAAAATTGTGCTAGAACCGTGCATCGAGCCCATGTTGCCAAGCGCAGGCGGGCGCACCTGGCTGTCCATATGGGGCTCGGTCGTAACGAATGTGTGGAGTCGCGCCGCCGCTGCTGTCGACCATTATCAAGCATGACCCCGATATCTAACAGAGCAGGGCAAACTATCCTGGATTATGTAGGGGGCCGGGGGACCTCATTCTAGTTGCGCTGCATCTGAAACAGGGCCGATGCAAATGCTGGCATACACCAAACTCTATCGCACGATTTCGTGATGACGTATGGGGCGGCCAAGAGCTCAATGGCAGTCAAAAAGTGGGGCGGGGGAGGGTTCCCAACGATTTACAGGGTTTCAACTGGGCCCCGTAGTGTGATCTGACGCGGCGCCCCCTTTAGACTTTGACATTTTGTGTCACCAGAAACTCAAATAGCTGATCTCTAAGTACACGCAACTGGTCTTGCTTTGTACAAGCTATGCCATGCTGGCAGTACTCAGGGGTAGCTGCGACTCACGGCAGCAGGGCAGGTGCGAGCCGCGGGGGGCCCATTTCAACATACTGCGACAAACTGGAGGGCCCTGTGTGTCACACGCATCACGGTTGCATCTCCGCTTACGGCCGGTTGCTATGGCGCATGTAGGGTGCATTTTGGCTTTTTTTCTGCTGCCCAAAAAGCAACGAGACACTGCAGGGTGGGAATTTCAGCTATTATCCCAACAAGGCAGAGCCCAACGTTGAGTTTGAGACCCCTTTGGTTAGCAGTTTTATATTGCAACTGCAAGGTATGACGAGAGCAGATTTCCGCACGGTTGGATGATGTGTTTATGCGCCAGAGGTTTGGTGATTGCGAAACCCCGCACCAACCGTTGCGGCATAAAGCCAAAAATACTACAAAAGTGAGTTGTTTGCCGGGCACAAAACACACACAGTTTAGGCGCGTGCAGGGACCAGCCAGGGGCCAAATTGCAAATCGCCGCCACGAATATGTGATTTGGGGGCCTCCTGAGATAGGACCCGGGGTCGGTTTATGCCTGGGCCACGGTGCTGATTTTAAATTAAAAAGATAGGTATTGTCAGGGGAAGAGGGCTGGCCTGTCAAATAGAATTTTAATCTATCTGACGGACCATTGCAACATAACAAAAAGATTCAAGAGATACTAGTCGTATCTCATGGGCTGACGGGCTGCGTGCCGCCGACATGAGGAGCGGTGGGCACATGTCGTTTGATGCTGCTTCAAATAACGTT
Source organism: Tardiomyces digboiensis (assembly GCA_030570855.1). Lineage (NCBI taxonomy): Eukaryota > Fungi > Ascomycota > Dipodascomycetes > Dipodascales > Trichomonascaceae > Tardiomyces > Tardiomyces digboiensis. Next base: position 18,978 of record JAJLWU010000048.1, on the reverse strand, counting down.
TTTATCCTTGCGCCGTCGATATTGTTTTCATGTTCTGTCGCTGTACCATCAGTTATCAACATGTGGCGCCGTCGCCAACAAAACCTACACTGTGGGTGGTTGCTAGCGTGGCAAGATAATTGTGTTAAAGCGGGATCATTTTTCGTAAAAGGGCCCTAGCGAAACTTAATTGGGACGGCTGCCGTTATCGAAACACATTGCCATTCCCCCTGTATTCAGCTGTTTCCCCAGCTACCACATCTGAACATGTGCAATCATTGACCGACTTTTATATCTACAGCGATAAACGCACAGGCCAGATCCAGGGAGCCGTTGACACGCACCGTCCAACTCTATGTTATTTCCGCGTGTACCCGTCGCCGCTGTTGACTGAATTGGACTGTTCAGCTACCGTTGTGGCATGGGACGTCACTACATGCTAGCTGCAACACTGGCGCGCGTCTTGCTCTGCACCGCAGCTGCGGGTGCATGCGGCGGGGGGTCAAGGGAGCAGGGTTTGGCTTGTAGCGTGCCGGGCAACCTATTTTGAATTGCCACAAAAAAAAAGGGTCAAAAATTTTTCTGGGTGCCTTTTGTTCCGCGCGACTCAAGACAATAGTGTAGGCAATTAGACAAATCCATAGAAATTCTTGTGACATGCCTCATGGCCCGTTGCCAGACTGTGCCTCGTTGAGCGTCTCGGCTCACACTACCTACAGCCGAGCGCAGCGATCCTGCATTTCTGACTTTTGGACAGTCCGGGACTGACACAAGACATTTTGATGTGAGAGGACGTTATATAAATACTCCCCAATAGCTAATTAGTCGCCTAGGCATCATTAGATATCATCTTGATAGCTAGATGGTAGCATAAAGTACCGGCGGTGAGCCCCACTGCCGGAACATGGGTTCGGGCCGAGCCTATCGACCCCTAGCCACAGATTCCCAATCGAGTCAAATATGCGCGGAGGCGAGATATGAGGCAAAGAAAAAGCAAATGGCATGGCCGTTGCGCAGAGCCTTATTAACGCAGGACTGCCACTGATTCGCGGCCTTGCATCTCTACTGGTCTGTCTCGACACTGTCCGCACAGGCACCTGTGAATAAAGTGTTTAGTGCGCGTGTAATTCGATAATTCAGGTGAGTGTCTAAGTTGTTGTTGTTGTTGTGGTGGTGGTGTGCTTTTTAGTTGCAAGTGTTGTTTGTGTCGCTAAAAAGTTTTCGTGGAGGTGGTACCAAAAACCAAAAAGTGTCGTGTGGATTCCAGAACCTTTGCACAAGGTGTGTCTCGTGCCTGGGTTTTACATCTCGATTGATCCAATCCTGTTGCTAACTATCAGGACCTATGAATCAGACACCCCACGGCGCATACACGGGGTCGCCTGGCGCGTACTACCAGCAGCAAATGTACTACAACGGTTTGTACCCCCAGGGTCAGCACCAGGGCCAACACCAGGCGCCAGCTGCCAATGGCGGGGCAAACTACTATTACCCCAATGCCGACGTCAATGGTGCTGGTGCTGGTGCCCAGGCCGGAGCTGCGCATCCACAGGCTGCCAGCCCGTCGCACGACTACGGTGCTGCGGGTCAGCATCAGATGTACCCACAGTATCACCATCAATACCAGCAGTCGCATCTGCAACATCCTCAGCAGCAGCCTGGAGGAGTTGTCCCAGGCGCCGGCATGGGCCACTACGGAGGCTACCCCGCCTACGCGCCTCCAATGGCCCAGCAGCAGAACGTCGGTATGCACGGACACGCTGTCGTGACTGATCCCACCGGTCAGACCGCCCCTCCTGGAGCCAAGCCCAAGGTTACCACCACCTTATGGGAGGATGAGAGTACCCTGTGCTTCCAGGTCGAGGCTCGTGGCATCTGCGTCGCCCGACGTGAAGACAATGACATGATTAACGGCACAAAGCTTCTTAACGTGGCAGGAATGACCCGTGGTCGACGAGACGGTATTCTCAAGGGAGAGAAACACCGACACGTCGTCAAGGCTGGCGCCATGCACCTCAAGGGGGTGTGGATCCCCTACGAGCGCGCTCTTGATTTTGCAAACAAGGAGAAGATCATTGATCTCTTATACCCTCTGTTTGTTACCGACATCAAGGCGGTTCTCTACCACCCGGCTAACTTTGCTCGTACTGCTCAAGTGCTGTCGGCTGCTGAGAAGCGAAAGGCTGAATCTGCCGCTCAGTCCGCTGATGGCCGAGCTCCTGGTGGTGCTCTTCCTGCTCCCGGTGCCGGTGCTGGCGGCGCCCAGCAGGCAGCTCAACAGCAGCAGTACTATTACTACGGCCAAAATGCCACTGGCGGCCCCGCCGGCCAGGACTACAACGGGCTCTCGCGCGGCCAGACCCCGGACCAAAAGGCTCAACAAGGTGCTACCGCTCAGGCGGGCCAGCCGGGTTCCACTGGCACTTCGGGCCATCAACAGGGTCCTCTTCATCAGTCTGGTCCCGGCGCTCAGCAACAGCAGCAGCAACAACAACAGCAGCAGCCTCAACCTGGCTCCGTTGGCTCTGGCTCTGGTGTCCATACTTTGCCTCAGCCTCAGCAGCAGCCCCAGGCAGGCGGCTATCGCTACACATATCCATCGCTGCCTCATCTACACCAATACCAGCAGCTACCGCCTACTGGTCAGTCGGGCGTACCCCCTCCTCTCCACGCACCAGTAGCGTCTGGACCTGGTGGACCTGGCCAGGGCGACTACGCAGCCTCATCTACTCCCATGACTGACTCATTGCCGCACACTCCGGCATCGCTGCACCACCCGCACCAGGGCCAGCGCCAGACCGGAGCATCTGACGGTCATGATGAACAAGGCAAGTCAATGCCCGGACTCTCAATTATGAACCACGTCGATGGTGGTTCTACAACCTCGCCTCGACTCTACCAGGATCAGCCCAAGAAAGAGTAATTTTTCATCTTGTCTTTCGTGCTGCTGATCTATCTCGTACCTGCTGACATGATGATGGTGCAGTTGTGCATATCGCATCGAGAATTTATGCTACCGCTGTTGGACCTTTCTTTGGGCAATCGGTTTCGACGACGAATGACGAACAAAAATTGTATTATGTATAATCTAAACGGGAATAGAAAATTCAACTACAAGATAGACAATTTCATTAGCAAACTTTCCAGCACCGGCATGAACTATCACGATTATAGTGTCGATGATGATATTTGACTTAGGGGCTGAACTTAATCATACGGCGTACCAGACATGCAGTGCTTTGCAGTTGTAAGCACGACGTTGTTTACGACAAAAACTTGGCATCCGGTTCAGAGGGGTATGGTGGAAGTGGCTTAATACAGTCTCGGTCGCTCACTGCGTAGATCTCACGAAACTCGCCTATCCACTATTGTAAATAACAACATCTAAGCCGTCCCCCCCTCCGCGGTCATGGATTGATTTCGAACACTCGCCTTGATTCTGAGACTGCTGAGACAGCATGCGGATGTTAGACAGGTTCGCAGGCATTCAGTCTACAAACACGAATATATTCCTGTAGATTTCTACATATTCGCAGGTTTGCCAGAGTTTCGGTGGAATCATCACTCGCACGGACAAATTCTGTGGCCAGCAACCTCTATGGGATGAACTAGTTATACACAAGAAAACAACGGTGCAACAGTGTCCGCCCGGACAGTGGCAATGCACCCTGTAAGCTTATCCAATAACCGCGCATGGCATCACGGCATAACGACGTCAAACGGCCCTTGCAGTACAGTACCCTGCCAATCGCCAATCCTGTTGCTGCAGTAACGTACCTCGAAAGATCCTGTGCGCAGGTACCGCAGTGGCACCACAGTCGTTGACAAGCTTGTGCGCACGGGTGGGAGAAAATATGGGCAACAGCCCCTTGGGTACAGTTTGGTACCAGCTTGTGGTATGCGGACGGACAGGTACCAATAGACCTCAATGGTTTTGCTTCGAATCTAACATCGCACGTAGATTCCGCAAGAGTCGTCCTGCCCAGTGGCTCCCCCATAGCGCCGAGACCGCCAATCAGTTTTCCCACTAATTAAAGTCCTGGCAGAAGATAGAGCAACAATTCGTTAAATTTAAGCATACGGCATGCACTCTCCTTTCCCAATCTGTATTCTGTCGCACAATGCGGCAGTCTTCTAACCCTAAGTATTATTTTAATTGATTTTGACATATTATAGTGAATTTGGCCCCGAATGAAAATATATATATATATATATATATATATTAACGTCGACTACGAGCCTGCTGGCAGTAAGACGGAATAACGAGTCCTCTTGGATCATGAAGGCACGCTGGGGCAGTCTGGGCGAACCAAGCTTACCATTCAGGAATGCTGTTGAACCTCCTGATCGGGATCAGAATCAAACATACGGTTTGTAGACGACGTTATTGACTTGGCACCAGTCGCTCCAACAATAGACTCGGAATCCATCGACTCTGTTCGCGACATAATACTTTCAGGTGCCAGGGCCATGGTCGAGGCATTCGTATCAAACGATCGCCGACTGTGCCACTTAGACGACGAGGCAATGGTAATTACCGACGCAGTGTCGAGAGCGTTGGGGCCACGACTCGACTCAGGATGGTGCAACTGTTGCATTGTAAGTGGTGATAACGAGGCAGGGGCAGTAGTGGTCGAAGCGTTCGAAGACGGCGACGGCGAGACAGTGGTCATGGACGTCCGAGCGACTGATGGAACTGTAAAGGTAGAATTTGACCGGAATTTGGGCGACGTATCTTCAATCGAAGTGCTATCCGCGTTTGTACGTGTTTCACCGTCCACAGGCGCGTCGATAATCTGAACTTTTGATAGACGTGTATTAGAAGATGGTGTTACTGGCCGTCTGCTTTCTCCCTCGCCAGCGTGATCATCCACAGCATCGGATACACGACTATCATCCCGATTTGCAAACTGAAGTGCATTGTGCTCGTCAGTGTGCTGTTCGTTTTTGCTTGAGCGCCTGTGAGGCGCTGGGCCCTCGCTATTATCGTTGCCGCGTCCTTGAGATTGCCCTAGGCTACTGTTTTCAGCATTCAAACCTTTACTACTGTCATTGTGTCCCAGATCTGACTGCGTTCCTTTAACACGCCCATTTCGTTCCGATCCACTTTGCTGGGGTTTCACTCCAGCGCCGGCCCGTGTATCGGCACCGCTGCTTCCGGGTGCTCCGTTTGCACTATATCCAGTACCGCCCACATTGTTCTTCTTAACAAAACGCCTAACCCAAGAGAAAGGTCCCCGCTTGTCTTCGCCAACCATAGTCTCTTGTGACTCGTGCTCTACGGGCCCAAGTTGAACGACTGGCTGCCACTCAAAATCCCATGCCGGGGCAAGGCAAGGTCCCAGCTCTCAGCCGTGCAAATTTCAGCAGCAACATAGTACGGTTCTAAGCTGCCAATTGGGTTTCCATGTTGTACTACAATAATGAAAATAGAAATGATTGGTCCTTGGATTTGCATGTGCACTACGACTCAGAGCGTGGGTCAATCATGGCCGTGACAAACACGGCGATCCAAAAAAATATGCTGATGCTTGCCATCATGCAGCATCGAAGGACATCATCATTTTAAGCCGCAGATTTGATTCACTGTTTGATCAATGAGCCTTGGACTGGTTATTTACGATCCCAGGCGTATAAAGGAAGCGAAAACTCTACTAGAGAAATATGGCTTATTTGATAAAACGCGAGGTGTTAAAATAGAGACAAAACACAGAGGGGAGTCGTTTGCCGCCGTTGTTGCAACTTCAGCACAATCCACCTCTCAGCTACCACAACAGTTACGAGACATTGAAACAACTTACCTAAGTGATTGTGCTGGCATTGTTAATGAGATTCGAAAGCCTCCGTCAGGAAGGTGGATGGTATACCCCCCTATGGTGTTGTATTCTTCTGGTTCAGGTGTGGGGAGTTTGAATCATGCAACATGGAAACATCTCCTAGACAGTGGAGCCTTTGGCCAAAAGGGGCTTAGCCACGTCGCTGAAAATGCTCCAATAGATGAAGCAGACGTAGTCAGACGGCCAACTGGTCTAGTGCCGTTGTATGGCGATTTTGGGCCTGATCCGACTGCTCAATCGATTGAGCATCCAACGCCAGAGGACTTTGAGTCAGCCCTCTGGTGCCTTTCAATACAGAATGGTATTTATCAAACGTGGGCACCACGTTATACGATGTTTAGCAGAGGAAACATCGTTGAAAAAACCCGGCTACTGGGGCTGTCTGACGTTAAAGGCACCATTGTGATTGACCTGTACTGTGGCATAGGATATTTCGTATTTAGTTATGCACGCCACTGTCCCAAGCGTATATTTTGCTGGGAAATCAACGCATGGAGCATTGAAGGACTGGTCCGTGGTGCCGCCCTCAACGGATGGAACGCGAGAGTGATCCGGCACCATGAAGCCTACGAACCACAACCCGACGATTTCATAATAGTGTTTCATGAGGAGAACTGCTATGCCGAAAGTCGCTTGTCTGGAATGCGAGCGAAATCAACGGACAACGACTATGTGGATCGTGTGTCTCATATTAATATGGGCCTGCTTCCCGAATGTCGCGACGCGTGGACCATGGCAACGCGACTTGGGGGCCAAGGCACCGTTTTGCACATCCACGAAAATGTTGATGAGCGCAACTTTGGAGCATGGAAGTCTGAGATTTCTTCTTCATTCGAAACAGACGATGTGACGTTACACAAGGTTAAGTCGTTTGCTCCCGGCGTGTTTCATGTCGTGGCAGATGTTGTCATATAAGGAAAATCGACGCTATGCTCCGAATGGCTGGCTAAGCAGTTGCTTCTCGCCTTTACTGCAACTTCTTTGATTTACACCTTGGAGAAATCGAGCTGTTTTAGTGTCTGTTTCACGGATCTGTGAATCTCACAGCCTTGCGCACGCCCCGGCGCATCATTAGACCGCCCCTACTGTAATCTGTAGTGTAATTAGCTGCGTCACTGGCCTACTGACAGAACAGAGATTAGCAAAGTTTGGATGCGTCAGGGACTCATTGCTAACAATCGCGACTACGAGCATTTTCATGGAATCACATTGGGGTGCAGATCTCTCTTTTCTCTACTCCGTTTTGCTCCGCCACTCTGCTGTACATATATATGCATGATCGTGCACTGCGTTCCATACATTACGAGATCTTGACACTCGAAATAGAGAACTCAGGTGTGACCACATGCTCATAGAACCAATTGCATGACACTACAAGTAACCTTACGTGATACATAGATAAGAATAATCTGGAATGAGAAAACCCTTGGACTGTGACTCCAAGAAACATCCTCGTCCTCCATATGCCCAATATTGCCTCGCAACCAAGTTTGCTACACAACACATCAGTTTTCTGACGAGTTCTAACGAAGAATCGGGATCAACGTAAGGAATGGTGTGCGACCGCGAGCCTGCCCGAGGTGCGTACATGCTCGCTGGGGCCACATTGTACTGTCAACATTGGAACTGTCAACACGCTGACAAATTTGAACTTGCCAGAGCTCTAAAGTTCATATTACTAGCATCGTCAGCAAACTGCTAGCCGTCATTGTTGATCGACGAGAACCCCGCCATAAAAACGTTCCGTGTTCTGTTCGTTTACCCGGCAGACATCTATTCCCGCTGCTACCAGCAGCCCTAGCCGGATTCTTGGGAACAAGAAACGGCGCTACATCGACGTTTGATAACCTGATCGCGTCATTGTACCGAGCATCTTTTCGGCCCGGCGTCTATTATTGTGAGTTTTGCATTTTTGTGGGTGTTTGGGCCTACAATTTTTGGCGACAAGGCGATTGGACTGTGTATGGCGATGCGCGATTTTAGCGGTATCGGAGCTGTGATTGAGATATTACCGGACACATTCTCAGTGTTTTGAGCTCAGCAAACGCATGTTTGCGACTTGGGCGAAAACTGGTATCCATTACGGTTGGCTTCTATGTTTAATTTTGTTTTGTAAGGTTGCTATCTACTCACGAGGGTATTGCGACCCGCAGTGCAAGTCACGATCGCCAAAAATCTAGAAATCTGTCAAACAGGACGCCAAATTGTAATGCCATTCTCAGTGAATTTCACTACGTCTTTGCAGCTTGACAATGGACACTTGTTGTTCCTATATACGTCAGCGGGGAACTGGCCTGTGGCGGTGATAGCTTGTGCGACACTTGAGGTGATGCTAACGTCAGACAAGGCGGAAACTAAGCCCATGTCGTTCGACAACAGGTTCGACTTTCCTGAGTTTGGGGTAGGCGATACCGAGACTCAAGATGAGAGGAGCCTGGCACGACAGCAGGAGCTAAGCCAGGACCATAACCGTCGTGTTGTGCGGTCGCAGGCTCCAGAGTCGCTCATGTCATTGGGTATGGCTCCATTTCAAACAGGAAATGGTGGTGGGATATCTGAATTTAATGACGAACTTAGCCAACAAGAGGCTTCTGCAGAATTCCAGCCGCCGCCGAGAACTGATACTTTTGACTTCTTGACAGAAACTCTTGGGTATCAGACGGCAACTGTAAATCAGGGAGATTTAGGCTTCGGGTTGGACGAAGGTAATAATAGCGGGATGTTTGCGACACACCATCAACAACCACAATCGGTGGCATTTGTTGAACCTCAATCTACCACAACAACCGGTGCCCCTATTGCCTTTCTGAATCCTTCGGTGGCCGTTCTTGGCAGTGAGCCACACTTTGGCGCCCCATCTCAGTTGCCGGATATATTATCGTCACGTTCACCATATGACAGCAACGGAGCGTCACCGTATGTTTCCCCACAACTACAAAGCATTGATGAAGGTGGGCCAGAAAGCCAACTCGATGATTTGGTGGACCTCGAGCACATGACATTGGGTATTAATCTTGGACATGACGGTGCTATCGCACCGAACCTTGTAGGAGCCACTTCAGTTGGGGTAAACATCATCGGGGTTTCGTCGCCCTCGGGAGGTTCAACGGCAAGTAACGATTCATCAGCCTTTGTCAGCAGCAATGGTGCTACTGTCTATACTGGACCGGATAATATGCTTGCAGCCCCTGTTGGGCGCACGGGAAGATCGCGGTCTGTATCCGACTCGGACTTGAGGGGTCCGCCGCCTAGTAGTACGTTGCGGCAGGCAGCTTCAACCACCAGATCCGAGCGTGCAAGCTATCTTAAGGTTGAGGAATTACCATCGCAACGGCGGTCGCGCTCGACCAGTGCTACAAACAGAAACAGAAACAGGTCCCGCTCAAGATCTAGTAACTCACGAGAGTACATTTTGGAACTGGCGTCACCTTCGGACCCTATGAAACGCGTCCAGAAGCACCCATCAGCATTTGCGTGCCCACGCTGCGACAAAAAGTTCACGCGCGTATATAATCTGCGGTCTCATCTGCGGACTCACACTGATGAGCGTCCGTTTGTGTGCTCTGTATGTGGTAGGGCATTTGCACGGCAACACGATAGAAAACGACATGAGGCGCTTCACTCGGGTGAGAAAAAATACGAATGCTCTGGAGTACTCTCTGATGGGGTAACGCCATGGGGTTGCGGCAGAAAATTTGCGCGAGCAGATGCTTTGGGGCGGCACTTCCGCACAGAAGCTGGACGGGTTTGTATTCGCCCACTGCTTGAGGAAGAAGCAGCAGATCGCGCCAAGAAGTCGAATGTGCCTATATATGTGGGTGCGGACGATACAACCCCTTCTCTGATGATTTCTCCGCCGGAGACGTCAACGACTCCTAGGCAGAGTGATGCTGATGCAGGCAGCAATGTACTTTTTGGCCAGAATTTCCTGCCTACTGTGCTTTTACAGCAGTATCCGTCACTGGGTAACCTCCCGTTAGGCGACAATGGAGCGGACGATGATTTATGATAGTTGCTTTAGTTGGTATATACATCTGAGTTTTTTGTCATTCGTGAAGCGACGATGCAAATATCCATGCAGGCCGTTTCTCAGCGACTTGGGCGGCGGCGTTCAAGAGAGTTTTTCTATGGCATTTATGTGTTGAATAGTTAGTAAAAACGGTTACTAGCGATAGTATCCCATGCTTTCTGGCGACGAGCATGAAATCAACTAGTTCTGCTGAGAATTGGAAGCAAAAATGCGTCGTCAATGAAAGCACTGCCCATGCGATGTATGTACTCATGTTTACCAACCTTAGCCGCATACGGCACAATGGGGGTTACAGCCGTTCATATAAGTAAATCGCAAGTCCCTCTGCGCCACTGAATTGGTCGTCAACAAACTGTATTTCGTAACAAAGAACAACATGGCCTTCACATTCACTAGTGACTTGTTTTTGGGACTCCTGGGCTGCTTTGTACCCCCGCTTACTGTGTGGATTAAGCGAGGCTTCTGGAATTCGGATTTTCTCATCAACTGCTGCCTCACACTTTTGGGACTTCCTGGAATAATTCATGCCTGGTATATTGTTGTAAAGTACCCCGATGACGGCCTGCCATTTATGGTTAACCACATTGGCAACCAGTCTTCGGGCTATATCCGTGTTGGCGACGAGGAGTCGCAAATTGACACTCCGCCGCCCTCTAATGCGGAAGAGGACAACCTGTATCACCATCAGGCTACTACTGGAGAAGGCTCTTCGCAGAACCCACCTCAGTATGAGGAACTTTCTGCTCCTCGTCACCCTATTGGTGTTGACAACAAAGTCCAGTCCAATGAAGACCGGCTTTAGCTAATGACTATACTTAAATATTATCCTATTTATCATAAGTTATCTCACTTTGGCCCAACTTTTACCATCCAGGTCTATAATTGTCGGAAGTGCGGATATTTCCACGGTTAAACTACTGAAAACAAAGCCAATTCTGGTGTCAAGTGCAATTATTTAACTCAGAAATTCCAATTTCACTTGGGAGCATATGGTGGTAGGGCCATCTCAAGTTAGCTTGGTGGAAGAACTTGTCACGTCGATGACAAAATATTTTCCGCATCTAAACGCGAGCCACTATAGAACAACGTTTTTTTTTGTACTTCTACGACTTTTGAAGAAATTAGGATGAAATTAGATTGGTGCTAGATTATTATATTAGCGTGAACATGCAACGCACCAACTTAAAAAGGTAACCATGGCATGGTGTCTTTGTCACAACCAAAGCACTTTAAGAAAGCGCTTAATAGTCAGAATCCTGGCCAGGATTGGCGGTCTCGTAGCGCAGGAACTTGAGCAGATAGTGAAGAGCGGCAGCCAGAATAGAACCAATGATGGGTCCGACCCAGTAGATCCAGTGGTAGTTGGGAAATTCGCCCATTACGACATTAGGACCGAAGGAACGAGCAGGGTTAATGCCGGCGCCAGTCCAGAAGACAGCAAACAAATGGCCAATAAACAGAGCAAAACCAATGACCATAGGAGCCATAAAGGTAGCCCGGTGCTTTTCAACGGCAAGGAAAAGCACAGATGCACAAAGAAGGAAGGTCGCAAACGCTTCGATCCACACACCGCGGGCACGGTTCTCCTCAGGGTTAAGCGCATTGTTGAAAAGGATGGGACCGGGAGTGATTCCGTCAGCGACCGCGGCGGCGGCAATACCAGCCACGAGCTGAGTAGGAAACAACAGAAGAGCTCGAAGTGGCGAGATGGCGCGCACAAGAGCAAGAGAAAGAGTAACCGCCGGGTTTAGTTGGCCACCAGAGATGCGGAAGAAGATGAAGATATTAACCATAACAGAGAAACCAAAACCAAACGCAATCATGATAAGCTGAGCAGGGTGAGATCCAGACTTGGTGTCGCTCGGGTAGATTGCAGTATTGGCAATCTGAGCAATCACATAGGCAAACAGCAAAAAGGTAAATGTGCCGACAAACTCGCCAATGACGGCGATCAGGTGGTTTCGCATACCATCGGGAAGTCCTGCCACAGAAGTGGCACCAGGGTGCGCATCCAGCGTTACCTTGTGTTCGGAAAGTCCCCGAAGACTGCGGTGTCCAAGTCCGGCCTCAACGGCACCTGGATCCTGTGGAGCTATCGGTTTGCTAGAGGGTTCAGACATTTTCGTAGCTTTTATCGTCAATGGCACAAGGGGATCAAAGCAAAGGCACAATCCTTTAAAGCTTGAAAAATCGATGTCACACGTCCAGCGACTGGCCGGTTCAATGCTAGTCCGCAAAGTTTTTCTAAAGTGATCACAGAAGGCGGGCTCGGTAGCCTTTATAAGTAGTTACTTGGCGTCCGCCGCAAGAGGAACAGGCAGTTTGTGTTATTTAGGGTCCGCATAGCACAAACAACCGCCGCGCAGTGGCGCCTGCTGCAGTCGTGCGGCTTGCTTGGAGAATACGCTAACCATTAACGGAACTGTCGCGAGGGCGGATCACGGCTGCGCATTTTTGGAAGCTTTCACTTGGAAATAATCGTGGTCCATTTGGTTGTGATCACAGTTAAACTATGCGAGCAGGTCACGGTCAAGCGCTATCACATTCGGCGCAGGCGCTTGTCTAATGTTCCATTACGTTGTTGAAGTCTTAGACAAACTCAGGTATGTTTGCTGTAGGTTTCACCACAAATCCGAATCTCGCCTATAATATACAGATTCGTAGATTCTCGGTTTTGAAAATGGCCAATTGTGGTGGTTTCGATGTTGCCCAAAGAAAAATCTGACAGGCCCTGTCCCGATCGCTCCGCCGCACATTACTGTGGTTCACCAGATGGTATCCTGCGTGAAGTGAATGGGCCAATGCAGAGGTCTTCTCATCTCCTGCATCTAGCACATTTTGAATGCAGTCTGACAAGTAGGAAATCACACAATAGACGCGTGCGTGAGACCCGGCCCGGACTCAAATCATCTAGAAATACAATATGGCCTTTGAAATTCTGATAGTGTTTGTGATCCGGCCGCTGTGGCTGTGGGATCCCCTGCGTGACGCACCATTCTTAGTTTGTCTTCTGTGTGGTTCCGAGTATAACCAAAGGGCTGAATAAGATTCGGGTAATTTGATTTTAGAATACGGTGGTGGCACGGCATCGCATAAAGTGGGTGTCGACGTAAAGCGAATATGGCCCGTGTGCTGTAAACATTGGTTGCCTCCAGTTGTGTTGAAAGTCAGAAAGCAATTTGATACCGCTCTCGACAAAAACGATAGATCAAAACTGACAAGCTTCCTCAAAAAGATTTCCCAGAAACGATGCGTCCTGCGTATTCGAAGGATCTGCATATTCAGGCACACAAGGAACTGCGAGATGCCGTGCCCTCTCTGGCCCATAATACACTTCGGCTAACACAAAGGCTGCATCAGATCGCTTGGACTACTCAAAACCAGCTCGGCGCTTACGCCGCATGCAACATTCTGCGCTGGGCCATGGCTTGACATTGTCCTGTGCGATGCCCACTCGGTAAAAGACAGTAAGGCGTTGCCGGCAAACATAGAAACCTTTAAAGATGGAGCTCTAGTTAATTGCATTGTAATGAATTCAACCACCAATGAAACTATGCATAAACAGGTCGACGGTTGTGATTGTGGCAAGAACGAGCTCGAACTTGCAATTTCAATTCTGCTCAGAACCACATGCGGGCGTTTTCAATCTTTACTGAAGAAGAGCATGCAGATTGAGTGAGCACTGGATTCTTTTGTAAGGATCTTCATGCTACCATAAATCTCAGAGCACAAACCTCGGCTATATGCATGACCTGCGTGCGTGGTACCCTTCTGGGTGGCAGTTAGAATCTTCGTAGGCGGTGGAGTATGCCCTATCGAATATACAACGCAGTGAGATCCTTGTTTTTTGTAGTTTCGTCTCCTTCTTGAGAGCAACTGCTGGGGTTCTCCTAGTCATGCTATTCTAGTTCTTAAGTCTCTTGGCTGACTCCATCTAACGCGGCCAAGCTAATTAGTCCTGTTGGCGCGTCAAACACCGCCTGCATGCGGCACTGTAGGACCCTTTGGCGGCAGTGCTTGTGGGTGGTCCCGCTTTCACGGTTTGGTCAGAGGCGCCACGACCGGAAGTCACAGTTCGTGAGGTTTATTGCGTTAGGCGGCCCCAAGATTTCCTCTTCCGTCCAATATTATGGTTATTCTGGGATGTCCTTCGCAATACATGTGGACCCCCCCCCCCCCCCAAGAAACCAGTCCCTGCGCCTTCATTTTTTTTTTTCAGTTGGCGAGGATACCTGCAGCGAAGCGGGCCCTTTGTAGCAGGCTACGCACACAACAGGCAGCCAACTTTGATTAATGAACTTGGAAAAAAAATGCATTCGAGCCCAGGATGACCGGAAATTAAACAGAGCATCCAGAACGAACTGTACCGCCTTACCTACCAAAAACATGTAACTGTCGTATAATTGTAGCTATGCTAAAATTCGCTGTGATAATATTACTGTTCGGTCTTGCTGTGGCCCCCACATGTGGCCCCGGCAAACATTTCTCGCACCAGAACCGACAGCTCGTCAGATGATGAATCATCATCACCCCCCTTGAAGATGCTCTTCAATCGAGTACGCAGACAACTCCCGCTCTCCACTAATACAAAGTCCTCAGGATTCCCCGTGCAAGCGCCGTTTCCTGTTGACTCCCAATCCATTTCAGTATTGACCGGCGGCTGAGTATCCCATTCAGGTATTTCGTCGCTCATTGACGCTAGCGATTCTGCTGTCGCGCAATCATGAGCACGTCGAACTGATAACCAACGCTCAATGCGCGATAAATCTGGGAGAGCCGCAAACGCCAGGAAGGACGATTCGGCAAGATTCTCCCACCTTTCATGGAGACGGGCAAACTGGCTGTCAACGTCAAAATTTACCTCTGCTTCTAGACTCCACAATACTATTCTCAGACGAACCAACGCAACAATTGCCGTCAACGACGCGTAGTACCATGACACAGGTATAGTGGTGGACGATGAAGTGACATAATGGAAAGCTCGAAGAATACCCTCTGCAGTCTGTAACAAGCAATGCGAGACAACCAGCTGAGAAGAGTATAGAGGTTGTTCATCAACACCTTCAAGGGACATGAGCTTCGCCATGACCTGTTCATGCAAAGTCAAGAGAATAAGTGGGAAGCTTGCATCACTTGTGATTGTCACATCCGGGTTAAAATCATAGGGACGATAATATGGGCACTTTTCTCGTTGGAACCCGGAAATATCTGAAACGAAATTCTCATAAAGATTCATGACATCTTGCAGGGTTTCACTCGAAGTTCGGTCATTTGCTAAACTGCTGTTTGAAGGGTTTCTTAGTTGTGTCCTATTGCCGCGTTGGTGGCCGACTCGTCCTAGACTTTTGCGCGTCTCGAAAAATGCTAGCGCCTGGCGAATTGTTAGAAGCTGAGGGTTCTTAAAATGAAGAACCTCTAGGCACCATTGGATTGCTGGTATTATGCCACCAAAGCGCCCACATGCAAAGGATGCCAACCCCATTGGTGACTCCGCAGGGCAACTATCATGGAATATGTCCCAACCAGAGTAAATGGCAGATTGGGCAGCGATTACGGCAATCAATGCAGTAGCATCATTCACTCTTGTCATAGCTGCTTGGACCGCTTCCGAAGGAGCGCCTTTATCGCATACAATAGCCACGTCTTTGCTATTGGCATAATCCACGACAAACCCAGCTGCAAGCGTTAATAGAGTGTAGGCATGGCCCTTCCGGTCAGTCTCTGGAAATAGAAACACCGTGATGACTACTGCGACGGCCTGCAGCTCGAAAGTGAACGCCGACTCTAAGAATATTGTTTCACCAATCAGACGCTCAAGGTACTTCAGGCGTGTGGAGACCATTTTTTTGGACTGTGACACGGCAACAAAAGTAATGCAAGCTACCGTCAGTAGAGGGAATTCGATTGCGTATTCTTGAGCAGTCCGATTATCCTCCTTGCCAGGAAAATGCGGGAAAACCAGCCTCACCATATCTTTGGATGCTTCAAAGTACTGCTCGATTTCTTGTTCCCCATAAAGACCGTTATGTATAGCGGCTGCAAGATATCCGGACCTTTTGATCATCGGGACATTCCAATCAACAGTTGGAGCAAGAGAGGGCGTAAAATCCAAGCCACCGAGAATAATTCTGTCCGGATCCATCGTCATCTGCGATGTCAGAGAACCAATGCCGGCCTTTGCCCGCTCTATAATGAGCTTCAGTTCTCGAATACGCGCTACCCGCTCATCGTCGGTGTACCGTGGCGTTGGCAAAGGTTCGACTTGCGCAGCCAGGCTTGCAACAAGTTTTAAAGACTCGCGCTGCTGCACTCCATTCCCTGTGACATTTACGTCTGGGTGGACTTCCTTTGGTGCAGGTCGTGGTGGTTGCCCACTACCTGGATGAGACGACCCATTTAGGAGATTTCCATCTCGATCACTGCTTGATTTAGGCAAGCTCCTTTTCGAAGTGTTACTTTCTTTTGCTGGAGCAACGTTGTCAACAGAGCACTCGGTTCCTGCCTTGGTGCAGCGCAAGCACTTTGCAGCTTGAGGGGAATCGTACTCACAACGGACCTTGAACTTGCGGCACCGGGCACACGCCTGGCGACGCCTCCACGTTTGTGCGAACTCCTCACTCATAGATTTCCTTTAAAGTATCAAACTGTCATTTATATTTTGTTAAAGCGCAAAGCACCTTTTTCGTGGGCACCATTTATTAGTAAGACCATCGCACTGTATGCGCAAGGAACAGCCGTTGCCATGACACCACATTGTAACAGCTTTGTACCGACAAGCCACGATTAGCTTGGCTAGACAAGCTATGATTAGACGTACGGGAAATGAGCTTTGCCAACTTGTATCACCAAGTTATTGCATGGGACGAACTGCAACTAGCATATTGGCGTCGAGGAAGCTCTCTACGAGCGGGATCGCACTCGCCAAGAAAAAGGATAAAGGCACTGTGAAAAAGAGCGAGGCTAAACGACCGATTCTGCACGAACCGGTAGTAGACATCAATCAACTGGTGGCCGACTTTGATCATTCAATCAAGACCTTTACTGACAAGGCTAAAGATATCAGGGCGGGCAATGCAAACGTCAGCAAGTTCGAGGCGATCCAGGTAACGAAACACGGGAATCCACACACGATCAAGCAATTGGCTAACGTGCAACTTCGAGGAAGCAGAATGACAATTGTTGCATTTGATCCGCATGATGTCAAGTACATTCAAACTGCAGTTATCCAATCGCTCAATGTGCCTCCGCAAGTCGACCCGAAAAACAATCAGACACTGATCGTTGACTTATCGGTCAACGCCAACGAGCATAAGCAATCAGCTCTAAAGGCCCTCAGGGACCTCCACTCACACTTTCGATCCTCTCCGTCAAAGCATTCGTTGAACTCGATAAGAGGAGCAGCAGCCTCAATCCTCAAGAAGAAAAAAATCGCGAAGGAGCTTTCAGAAAATGACTTTGAAGACGAAACAAAGCAAGTCGAAAAGCTTTACAAAGATTATGTTAACAAGCTTGCCGAAGCATTCAAAGCTGCCGAAAAATAACCGGCCGGTTCCCGTTGTACATAAATCTCTAGAAATCGGCAATGATTAACTGAAAAAATCTATATGCTTATCATGCAACACATGTGTCTCAATGACTTTTTGCCAAAACCCGCAAAGCCCTTAAACGGGCGAAAGTTCCTTGTCCATATCCAACGTCATTGATAGCCTTGACGGCGTCCCAGGCCTTTTTAACATCTGGAATCGGATATGCCAAAACAGACGGAATCTTTGTCGAAATGAATGGCACCCGATCATAGACTACTGACTTTTCCAATGAGAGGCCCCGAAGGCCCTCTGCACCGCCGAATTTGCCGTACCCAGAACCACCAATGCCACCAAAAGGTAGTTGGCAAACATGGTAAGTAGCAAAATCATTGATGGCAACGTTGCCACATCGCAGCCGACTTGTAATTTGCTCCAGTATCGTCTGATTAGTGCCAAATACCGAAGCCCCTAGCCCAAAATCGGTGCTGTTGGCAATACTTACCGCATTGTCCACGTCATTGGCTTTCATGAGTAGTAGTACGGGTCCAAAAACCTCCTCCTGAGCAATAGCCATTGAAGGCGTAACGTCAATGAGCATTGTGGGAGAAAAGTAATGGCCCTGTGGATACTTTGGATGAGTCCACCTGTGGCCACCTGTGACAAGCGTTGCTCCCTTGTCTACAGCATCTTGGACGAGCTTCTCGAGCCACTCGTAACGAGAATCTGAGATGGTTGCGCCAATGTCAATATTTTCGCTCTGATCAATTGAAGAGCCGATTCGGAGCGACTTGACTGACTGCCTCAGCTCACCAACGAGTGCTTCGTATGCTTGTGGCAAGGCGATCACGCGCTCAATACCAATACAATTCTGGCCGGCAGCTTGAAACGTGCCTCGCATGATAATACGCGCAACGCTGCTGATATTACAATCGTTGAGCACTATCAATGGATCTTTGCCTCCTAACTCAACTACCAGTGGAGTGAGCGACCGTGACGCTGCCATGGCGACTTTATGCGCAACTGGTCGAGAACCAATAAATGTAATATGATCAATGCCCGGGTGGCCAACCAAGTAATCCGCTTCGTCCGGCCAGCACGAAACTAATTGAACAAGACTCGGATCATGGCCACAGGCTTTCAGAGCCTGGTGTGCAATGCCTACAAACCAGTGGCTCGACCAAGCGACAGACTCGGCGCATTTTACAACAACACCATTTCCAGCAAAAAGACCTGCAACAATGGGCCCCATCATATTGTGTAGCGGATAATTCCACGAGACAAACGCCGCAACGACTCCAAGTGGTTCGTAGCGGACTTCGGCGCCTTTGTAAAACATAAGAGGGTTGCTGCTTCCAGGTCGCCTCGACGGCTTCAAAGACATTTCTCCATTACTCGCAATCCACTTGATCTTTTCTAGTGTGACCATGATCTCGCCAACGGACGCATCGATCATGGTCTTGCCAGTGTCCCTGCAGGCAACGCGCGCCACGTCCTCCTGGTGGTCGAGCAAAAACTTGGCAATTGTGTTCAGAACTCTTCTTCGCTCGCTAAATGTTGTATTTCGCCACTTTTGTGCACCTTCGTGACATCTTGTAACCGCTTGATC
>JAJLWU010000047.1:0-40513 GCA_030570855.1 Tardiomyces digboiensis | reverse complement strand
TGGGTGTTTCGCAATATCTGGGCTGACAATGCTGATGGAGTGTCGTGCACGTACTCGGGTACAGGAGCGCTCAAGACAGACTTTACCCGAACAGGTCGCCGGACAAAGCGAGGGGCTCTCAGCGATTTGCGCAATTCCATTGTTCGTTATGTTCTCAACAACTGCTACGATGGCCCACGTCAAGATTCGTTTGACGTTTTTCTCGGCAACCATCTACCGTATGAGACGGTTGATCCGCCATTTTTCGACGCTCGTCCGCTCATGACTCAGTCTATTCCCTATGTCATTCTTGGTTCAGCAATTATGACGGGGGCAGGTCTACTGTTTCCCAAGGAGGACAATCCAGTTATTGTCAACCGCTTGTTTGTTCTGTTTTGGCTGATTCTATTGCTCTCTTCGATACGGTCTTTGTTTGCCAACGGTCTCCAGTATGTCAACTGGCCAAGACTAGCACCTCTTGACTTTGTTTCTTGGCATGAGAAGATCCGCAACGGTCTGTCAAAGGGGTGGGAGGTTGTAGAGGTTGGCTCACCATCTCTTGGCAAACGCGAGTAGCTTTTCTTGTCCCTTTTTGATCATGTAGTTTCCATATGGTACGTTGGTGCTTAATAGAAATCTTGTTTTCCTTTTCGGTTCGGCGCGAGACCCTACTATTATTCTGTGATTACACGTTATATAATTTTACCGTGACTTGCGGTCGTAGTCCATTGTCAGCGACCGTTCATCATAGATGCCAAGCCAGTACGCAAATCGCATCACCACCAAGTCAACAGCCATTTTAACAGAATCGGTCGCGAGGTCAATCTTTGAGCCTGCCACCTCATGCCACGAAATGGGCACTTCGGCCACCGCAATGCCCTTTTTGAATGCAATGATGAGAATCTCCACGTCGAATATCCACCCTTCTGTGTGCATATACGGAAAGATCATCTGGGCCGCATCACGCGTGAAAAGCTTAAACCCGCATTGGGTATCGGCAATAGTGCGGATGCCAAACAAGTACAGCAGCGTATGCAGACCATACATGAGAAAGTTTCGAATAAACGATCGCTTCACTACTGCATCTGTCTTGACCATATGGGCCCGGGATCCAACAGAAAGGGCGTCATGGCGGTCCCCCAGTGCTGCTTTCAGCTTTTGCACGTCCGCAAACTTTGAGGCACCGTCGGCATCGGCGAATATAGCCAGCCGGCCTCTAAAATGCTTCATACCGTGTGTGACAGCACCACCTTTGCCGCGGTTCTTCGCCAATCGACAGACGCGCATAGCCCCAGCTCTTAACTTATGTTCTCTTGCCCACTTGAGCGCAAACTCAGCGGTCCCGTCTGTTGAACCGTCGTCAACTAGCAAAATCTCCCATGAACTCCCAAATTCACGGTCCAGTTCTGGAATGCACTCGTCTAGCATAATAGGCAGGCGACTTGTCTCGTTACAGCACGGGATCACCACTGATATCTCTAACGTCGGCTCATCGTCTAGATTTGGAAGCACTCCAGTTACCGCTTTGCCAGTCTCATCTAGCGTGTCATACTGCCTCTCTTTCGAAGTCCCTTCTCGCGGAGAGTGACTCAGTGCCCATATAAGTACGTAGAACTGCCGTTAGTGAAATCGACGCTGCCAACTGTTACCAATAAACTTACCAGTAGCGTCCCACCAACAAGAGCGACCAAGACTGCGGGAAGGAGCTCCATTACCCAGTCTATGCCTTTGAAGGCTTATAACCACAAATATAGAGTGCTGTAAACCTTTAGCGACAACGATACGGCCTCGCTCGTGTGTACGTGTAACTTGTGTTGGCCGCACGCGGTGGAGGTTTAGGTCCCAACGGCTGAATAGCAGGTGTTGCATCGAGAATGCATATTTTGAAAGTTTCAGGGGGACGTTGCACGTGTTTTGTTTTTTTTGTTGTTTTTTTTGGGCCACGAGTCTCAAACGTTGAATAAAGTGAGGGCGCCGGCGCTGTGGGTTATCGAGTTTCTACAGCAGTTGGCTTGACAAATATTACATCATGATACAAATGTAGTTAGTTTAGCAAGGGTTTGCGTATAACCGTCATCTGCCGAGCAGCTCATCCACAAACTCAACAGTGTTTGGGGCAGCCTTCATAAGAGCCTCGCCAACGAGAATAGCGCTTACACCCTCTTTGGCATACTTTTCAACATCCGCACGACCAGAGATGCCAGATAGAGCAGCAAGAACCGTCCCCTCTGGAGCAGCCGACACGAGCGAAGAGGTAGTATTAAGATCGACGGCAAACGAGTGGAGGTCACGGTTGTTGACTCCAATAGCACGGGCACCCAAAGCAATAGCGCACTCCATCTCAGGACCCGAGGCAACCTCTACTAGTGGTTCCATCCCCAAAGAAAGAGAATATTTGTAAAGCCGCTGAAGCAAAACGTCGTCAAGCATCTTCACAATTAGAAGCACTGTGTCTGCACCAGCCAGGCGGGCTTCTAGAATCTGGTATTCGTCAAACACAAACTCTTTACGGAGGATGGCTGGGCGGTTAGGGAGCTTATCGACTGCAAGACGCGCGAGCCGAAGATCTTCAATAGAGCCCTTAAACCAGTGGGGTTCCGTGAGAACCGAGATAGCAGCCGCCCCAGCCTTGGCGTATGTGACGGCCTGGGTCGGTGCGTGCACATCCATGCCAATCGGGCCCTTTGATGGTGACGCCCGCTTTATTTCTGCCATGAGCGCCATCTTGTCCGACTTGAGGCGCTCAACAAAGTCAATCTGCCTAGGGGCTAGGCCGAGCTCGAGGTTCCTCTCAAGATCGGTAAACGACCTTCCCGGTAGGGCTTGTGTCTCGGCAACGTCCTTGCGTCGTTGGGCAAAAATGCGGTCCAGAATCGACTCGCCCTCGCCAAATTGACGTGCCGATAGTTGCTCCTTGGACCAGTGTCCTCCAGAGATGCTGAGCATGTTGCGAACCATCTGCCTTCCCTCCTCTGTTAGGATCGATTCCGGGTGGAACTGAACTCCCTCGATAGTATATTCCTTGTGGCGAACACCCATGATTATTCCCGAGTCGTTGCGTGCAGTCACCTCAAGGCTATCTGGAATCGTGACAGGTCGACCTGCTAGTGAGTGGTAACGGGTGACTGCCACATTCTGGGAAATGCCTCGAAATAGACCCTTATTATCATGAGTAATGGTCGACGTTTTTCCGTGCACGATTTCTCCTGCAAAACCAACCTCACCACCAAACACTGTAATCATGCACTGCTCACCTAGGCAAACTCCAAATATTGGGATCTTGCCGGCGAAATGCTTGATCACATCGTTTGATACTCCTGCGTCGGTTGTCGGATGGCCCGGTCCAGGCGAAATAAGAATTTGATCTGGGTTGAGCTTCTCAATTTCCACAGGGGTTATTTTGTCATTTCGGAATACATCAACACGTGCTCCCTCCCGGCTCAAGTATTCGTATAAATTCCTGCTGTCAGCTCGGCTACTTGCTTTCACTGCTTTTCTCCGTGCGTCCACCTAGAATTTTCGCAGCCGTCAAACTTACCATGTGAAGGAGTCATAGTTGTCAATCAAAACAACGTATGGAGCTCCCGTCATTGTCAATAGGAAACTCTTTGGCGGGCTTTTGGTGGTGTGAAATTGACTCTCTAATGACTAAAAGTCGTCTAGTAATTCATACATATTTAGTATAACTGACGAAAGTGGGAGCAACGCCAATAACTAAACCGCGCGACGCGACGCGAGAAAACTAAGCTTTGATTTTACTACTGCAATATGGACGTCACTCCTCTTGTTACTGCTGAACTTATAAAAGAACACATTGGTGTTCCTGGCCACATTCGTGCTATTGGAAAGGCTACATCAGTACGTGATGGGGATGTGGTCATTCTCGACTGCGTAGGCGAAATAACTGTTCACGCTAATAATGTAAGGCCAATTTCTTGTAAGTTATGTTGGTATCATTCTAATAGCAGGCCGGGCCAGTTGTTTCACGCCAGATCGATCTACAGAAGGACAAGTTTTACGAAGTTATTGGCAGCGTCGAAGCTGATGGATCAATAAAGGCGCTTGATATTCATGATTTTGGTGACAACATAGGTACGTATTGTGCATTATTAAGGTTTGGAGAGTGGCTCACAGAGTGGTTTAGCAACCATGCGGTGGGCATTACAAAGAAAAAAACTGTTCATATTTCGGTAGTAAAACCGTTGAACGCCTGTTCCCCAGCTTCTCGCTCTCCATGCTGCCCGAGCCAACAATTAGTTATGCTACTAACGTCCAGACATGGCCAATGTTGAGGGCCTTGCAAGAGCTCAAAAAAAGCACCCCCAAATTTTCCGGTAATCTTATTAATCTGCTAAATGCTATGATGTTTGTTGTCTATACTTAAGCATGTGTGACCCTTGCACGGTCGGTGATATGTCCCATTAGCACAATTATACAGTCCACTTGCCGTGAGCACCAGTGCGACCGGTATTTGAATCGCATAGGCCAATTACCGAATAGTTGTTGGCAATCACGAAAGTTCCCAGATCATCATAGCTCTCATCAGTCATGACGAGAGAGCTACCAGCTTTGCACTAAGCTAAAATCCACTCCAAACTGCTTTCAAGTTGACGAGAGCATGCGATCAGTTGCAGCTCGTACGACTGCGCTTGCCGAGTGAGCATCTTCATTATTGGGAGCAGCAACAGATGTGAGAAGGGGCGACTTGGACGCGCCGCCAGCAGTAGATCCCATCTCTGAGCGCGCCTGAACAATTGTTTCATCCGTGAATTTCGTGGTGACACGCCTTACATTGCCGATTTTGACATTCATTGCCAACTGATCGGATTCAAGAAAGGCGCGCGTGTAGCCTGATAGCTCATTCTTTTCATCTGAAACTTTTAATATATCTTCCCCGTTGTACGTGGTAACCTGAGCTTTTGCATTTAGTTCTCTGATGGTTTCTTGAAGTCCCATGTTTGTAAATCTGTTTTGGTGTTGGGTGTGTTGTTTTGTGATGATGGAGGGGGTGAACTAATAATTATAGTTCCGGATACGGGCTCTGCACCAAACCGGTGAATGGTCACCAGAGCTAACACTACAAAGTACATTTTCGACTATGGAACGAAAAATTAGTAAAATGAATATGAATGAATACATTGAAAGAGACGTAACATGCAAAATGCAAAGGAGTTTGTACCAAATAGCGTATTAGGATGAAGAAGACTTGGAAGAAGGATGATCTGGCGCGGGATCGCGAGTAGATTCGGGTTCATCAGAGCTCCAGTACTTGTCAAACTTGTGACCTGAGTCGTACATATAGAACAGCGAACTTGGCGGAGACGATGGGACGCCGTTGCCGTCTGGTGAGTTATCGGACATCTGAGAAGTCATCGATTGTATGTGGAAGTCGGAAATCATATGCTCGTACACGTCTTCCGGTCCGGCTCCGGGGCCGACTCTCTTGGATGGCGAGTCCAGAAATGACCGGAACATGTCTTCGTCCTCGGGCCGTCCGTGAATAAACCTTGACATCCACTTTGTTGTGGTGCTGCGAGGGGTGTGTTGGCTGCCGGCTGATGATTTGCGCGGTGTTGTAAAGAGGTGCATCACATCGAGCTCACCACTACCTGCGTGGGGTGGTGACATTGGCGGGATATTCTCTTTATTGCCATCACTATCCTTGGGCTTGTTTTCAGTAGTGCCCGACTCGGTAGGGTCGCCTTCTGATGCGGCAGTTGAGGTGCCTTGCTCACACGCAGCACCAACGTTGTCGCGGCGCGGAAGATTAACAGACGGGTTAATGGTCATACGAACCGGGGATGAGTGGGGTCGCGGGGGGGGTGACGACGGAGGAATTGCATTGTGGTGGGGACGAATAGGGCTTGTTGCTGCTCCGAGAGGTCCATTGCGGACTAGGAAAGATGCCGAAATATTATTGGGAACTTGGCGAGGAGGGGAAGACTGGGAGTGATGGTGGAGGTGCGGGGCCAGGGGTGCCAGATCATGTGGCTGTGGCTGCTGCGGGCGCTTTTTCAGTGGTTGGCGTCGCCCGGGAGCTTGCTCTTGCTGCGGGTTCTTTGCTGATTCCGCTTGTGCACGCTCCAATAATTGCAATCCGGTTTCCAACAGCATCTGCCGTCGCACTCTGGCTCTCTCATTTGTCGCCTTTTGTGTCTTCTTTTGGCGGCCCTTCCATAGCTCTGGAGGTCGCATCAGTTTCTTCTCTCGCAAATAGAGGCCGCATGCATTGCAAAGCATCCACAGCTTATCCTTGTAGTTGACCTTGCGCCACACAGATGTCACGATTGCCCCACAGTTCATACAATAATCTGGGGTGGTCCCGCTCATGACTGCCTCTGCAAGTCGAGTCTCGATGCGGTCCCGCGTGGTCATGGGAGGTAGGATGTTGGTATTGCGGTCTCCTTTGAACCTCATGGGCTCCAACGGCAAATCGCTAAGCTGCAACTGCCTCCTGATGTTGGCAGCAACGTGGTCTGGTGGAGAGGGCACAGACTGTTGTACCGGTGCGCTCAGATGTCTATCCTCATTGCGCATGCCGTTGTGGGTGTTGCTAAGAACTGGCATGCTGGTGGCGGTGATAGATGAGCGAGTCGTTATTTCCCTCAGTGCGTCATCGCCAGTGTTATCAAAATTTCTCTGATCGACCCCAGACGGACATGGTCGCTGTTCTGCGGGTGTATCTGCCGTCGTATCTGCTACAGATGCTGGTCCATTCGATCCTTCTGCGTCGTCGTTATGATGGTGTGCACCCTCGCGGTAGTCATCCAGGTGGGAGCAGTGGCCACTATGTCGCGTCGTTGGCGGTGACGATGGTGGAATCATCATAGGAGTATTGACAGTAGTACTGCGGCCCGCCGCCATCAATGATGGTGCAGGAGAATTGACGTCAAGAGGCGACATTCCTGGTTGGCGAATAGCAGCACTCCATGAGGTGGCGTTGGGTCTTATTTGCATTGGAATCGCCGTTATGCGGGTCACTGGTCGCTGCTGCTGTTGCTGCTGCTGGTGGGCCATCAACGGGCTCGACGTGGGTGGCGGGCTCGGATGCATAGGTAGTGCTGGTGTGCTTCTGCTTCTTTTAGCAATGGGACTGGAGCCTGGATTGCCACTAGGGCGAGCTCTCTTGTCGCCCGCAAGAGCTGAAACAACCTCGTTCCAAGAGTTTTCTTCGTCCTCCTGAGCAGGTTGCTCGCCTAGTCGGTGACGAGCCGGCTCGTCGGCTCTATTAGTGTTGCCAAACGGCTGTGTTCCCGGAACAGGGTTGAGCCTGAGCTGAACCTCGACAGTTTCGCTCGAGCCATATAGCGGCAATATACTTGGTGCAACGCGTCCGACCACATGCACTGGACCACGGGCCTTGGTCAGAAGCTTGCCTAGCATACCATGTCCTACGAGTGGCATGCTAGCTTCGGTGTAGTCTGTTGAATATACAGCAAAATCCGGGTATGCACCCCCGACAATCTCTGGCGAAGCTTTACACATGGCATCTAGGCAGTGACCCAGTTCTACAATCCCTAGTGTTGTTCCGCTTTCCATGGTAGCTACAGGCACTTCCACTGCATGGTTCATTCGGGCCAGGCACGTCGTCGGTTGACATTGGTCAAACGCGTAAAGGACCTTTACTGCCATTAGCATTTCTTTCGCTTGCTTTGATTGTTCGTTCCTAGTGATGCTGTTTCATGATCTGGACTAGACGACGCCGCTAACTACCTATCAAGTAACGGGTTCTATGCCATCTCTGTTTATCTTACTTGACTCTGCGGGGTGGAATAACTTACCGGACATCATCCGCGCGGGTAGTGATTCGACGTTCATTGTGTAGAGGATACGACTGCCATGCGCACCTTGAGACCTCTTCGATGGTACAGAAAGTGGCCGGGCAGTCTAGAGGGTGTTCAGTCACCGGTCGCGGTCAGCGAAAGTAAATTCTGCTCCTGACACACGCGTTGTTCCAAAAGGTGCACGACTGACGGGTTGTATATGACGATAGTATTGATTTCCAGCACCGTTTCCTGAGAGAGATAGATACATACAACTCACGTATAGTAGAGTTGTAGGGTGTTGTACGTGATTGTTAAGAAAAGTCGTTGTCGCGTCGCGATCGTAGATGTCGACCACGGCCGTGTTCGTTTATTCATTTGGCGCCGGGCGCCGCACTGGGGACATGCACCGTCGATGCGCGTTCCTGATTTCGGTAGCTGGTTTTTTTTCATGGGGCAGGGCTCTCTTTATTCACTACAATTCACTACTGGTGGTTGATCCGAGAAGCGGTCACAATGGAGACCGTGTTCCTATTGGCGACCAGCGTCAAATGTACACACGGCAACTCCCGAGGATGGTGGATCTCGTCATGCGCAGATCCAATGATCCGCCGGTTGTGGTATTGTTTGTTACATAATAGCTCGATTTCGTGCGTGGAAGGGCATGTCGCTGATTGCTCGGTGTTTTTACCGGATAGGTTGGCGTGAAAGCATTCGTGTCGTGTCCAACCTTGACATTGACGAGTTTAGATGGTCGTCCAAGACGATAATTCTTTGTTTGTATGCTGTATTTTCATTCGTCGGAAATGCGCAGTCATGATTATAAAAAAAAAACGCGAATCAACGCGAACAAACGCGGCCGACTTTTTGTTTACCGCGCCGAGATAAATGAGTTAGCCGTGCGGGGCTGTTTCATCGTCATGGCTCTTTATGGAAGTGCTGACTAGTCGAGTGGTATGAAGATCGGGAACAGGTACTAGCGTCATCCTACTTTCGGGAATATGACGCTGTTCCGACTGTTGGTTAGATGTAGTGGAGTTGCTGCCTGTAGTGTCCCGGTGGGGTTAGTGGCTGGTTGCAGTGCAGTTCGCGTCGGCACCCCTGGCAACACTGAGTTGATCTGAGCGAGATATGCGAATTTCCTGGTGTTTTGATTTTCCTCAACGTACTGAAGAGTTCCACGGTGTTGTGGGTGGGAAAGGGACTTGAATCGCCGGAGTGGCCGTGGGGTGCGTGTGCTAATCTCGCACTCTATACGGTATATGACTTGGGTAATTGTGTCACATATGATTTGTAGATGAACCCAAGTTGCATGAGCACGATGGCCAAACTTTATGGAACATTGAAAAAACAAACAAAGAGAATCTATTATCAGGACTGAACAACCGGCAGCTCCTCTAAGCTTATTCGGTGGGGCCGGCAGCCCTTTGCATGAGTGGTCGCAGGAACTCCAAAACGCACTCGCGAACCCCGTCGGACGAATGAGCCACCCCTTCAACGACGTCAAGCTGTGACTTAATCCCGAAATTTTCCCACATTACCTGCAGCTCTTGGATTGTCTCGAGCCTTGACTTGTCCATCGGTTCGGTTCCAGAGTGCTGAGAGTCGGGTCCACCACGTCCGGCCCGAGAGAGCTTCTGCTGCTTGAGCCAATAAGAGAACTCGTCGCCGCCGTGAGCAGCAACGTCTGCACCACCGACAACAAGCTGAATAACGACGTCCTTAATCAGGTCGGGTTGGACTTGTCTGCCGAAAACTGCTTCCACATCCGCTATACCAAATGGCCACGTCCGGTTATCAAGCGCCGTAACACGACCAGGCGCTCCAACACTGACGGCTGCCAGTCGTTCGGGGTATATGTAAAGAAATCTATGGGCGAACTGACCACCACCGGAGAATCCCATCATAAACACTTTGCTGGTGTCGATCCCTGGCCACCGCAGCGCTATTTCGTCAAGTATGGACAAAAGCGCCAGGTCAGACCGTAAAGACGAAGACCGAAGCTTTTTATACGAGTCGAGATCATTGGGACCGTCGAGGCCGGCTGGAAACAATGGCGCAACTACCGCGCATGGGATAGACTCTGCAAACGAGGCCAAGTCATTGTGTATGGCAGACAGGTTTCTTCGCGTTCCATGTACATATACCAGCAACGGAAGCTTTGCGGGAGTAGATCTGTTTGCACCTGTGGCGTCGTCACGGCGGTAGTGCTTCGGCGGCACATAAAGGGCGTAGGAAATGCGTGGATCAGATGCGAGAGCTTTTTGAGGGACGTGGCCAAGAAGGAACGCAACCTCCAGAAACCTCGCAGGAATATCTGCTGTAGTCAATGGCCTGTCCATCTTTGTCTATCGTTCGATATCTGGTTTGGACTCATGTCGCCGCGGAACCCTTCACCCACTAGATTTGGGCAGCAGATCGACGGCTGGCACGCTGACAAAACCATACTCTAAGAGCGGCGGTTCAAAGTGAGAATTAATATACTGGCTTGCCAAAGGTCGAATGCCGGCAATTCTGTTTATCGAAATAGGGGGTTCGAGTTGAATTGAACTTTGTAAGCCCGGCCCCACAGGGTTTCAACGTTTTTGGATTGACGCGTCTGTCCGAGCGGTGTGTGATCTGACACACGGTCTTGGTGTTGGTGCGGGCCTATGGGCTATGCGAGGCAGCTGTGGGAAGACAGTTGCAGCAGCACTCGTACCACATATTGTGTGGTGTCCCGGTTGATGTTCTCGAGGAATCGGTTGATATTTTGGCAGACAAAATGAAGAAAAAACCTATTCGTTTGTCAAATTACAATATCCTTATTATTCGCAAAACACAGCTCTATACATATTGAGAAATCTTCGGAAACAGCGGCGCACGCCAGCCCATTCAAAAAGCAAAGGGTTTTTTTTGCCAAGCTCTCAAGTGAGATGTCCGACTCAACAGGGCCGTGGTCCCCAAGGAAACATGGCTCTCTGTAAGCGACAGAGTCAACATAGGGCGAGATCCGGGAACGAGATATTTTGCCGCAATCTGCCGACAAGTGTGTTTAAGACTTCAAGGTCGAAGTAGGGACGCACAATGTGGCTTGCCTCAACGAGGGTCTTGCAGTTGGCGGGCCGCGAACGAGAGGGTTGGCGGCAGACCAAAATCTGAGAAACGCAGGGAGAATGCATCTAGCCGTGCAGAAATACGCAAGATAGGAGGGCTCTGGAGTCTTTTTCCTGAGATATAAAACATCGCGACAGTGCGATGCCTATTAGTCCAGTCACCACGGGTATCATGGGCCAGAGAGATAATACAACGGTCAGGCGGCATGGTCGTCTACCGAGCCTAGGCGGTTCTAGCCTTCAGTTTTCGTCAACAGGAAGTGAATACAGTGGAGGTTCCAGTGGGAAATCTTCGAGATTATTTGCAGCGTGCAACCCACAAGATGATGAAGAACTTGTTTGCGTCCTTGCAGTTCCTGACTCCAAGAGCAGCCGAGAAAAGACGAATCTCGAACCTGGCTACTCTAGCTGGAACGATACAATAATAGACGATCCAACTGACATGGACGTCAACGGCCAAGATGGTGACAGAGAAGTCGCTATGGTGCCACTGGATATCAACATCGACGATGTTCTGCATGATGCCATAACGACAGCATCTGCCCCGTCACCAGAAGCTGACGACCTCGTTCCAGGACTGACTTCAGCTACAAGCCCCAAAAGCTCGTTAAATTCATGGGGAGCAACCAGCACTAGGTCGTCTGCAAACGCTTTGAGTTCCCCTACCTTTCCGCTGTCTGTCGGCAGCCATTTTTCCTATTCACCAATGCCTGACATTGAACCTCCTCCCAAGCCTCTACCATATTTCCAGACACATGGCCAAGGCATCCCGGTTATCAGCGATGACTCTAGTGATATACAAAGGTCTGGCAAGCATGGCCGTCGCTTAAAATGGCTAGCGAAAAAGATTACCACCTAAACGACGCACGACATGACGAACGTTACGATCGCACTGTAAATTTATACATGAATGAACCAATGACTTTACGTAATTTGACAACAGTAACATCGAAGTGAATCTAGATGCGATTGTATGGTTGCAGCTCGTGAAACGTGCAAATGCAGCTGTGATCGTCAATAACACGGCGGCGACAGCATGGATCCTTACATTGACTATCTCGTTGCATCCCGAACAAAATACGAGATCGTGCTATATGCCATTGCAACCCATTGAAAAGCTCACTGAATTTAGGACTATCGGAACGTCAACTGCAAGATCTCGCAGTAACCGGACAGCATCTAGATTAGATCATTCATGAACGACTGAACAGTCTACATCGACCGGAAGTAATACACTAAACTGGACAAAGTTACTCTAAACACCACCATTCATTAGCCCTGCCAAAGAAGCAATTTGCGTACGGCACCCCTCCGAAATTATTGTGAGAGAGTCGCCCCACATGGCCAGCAGCAACTACGCATTTCCGTTGCAGCTTGCTGATTCTTAATACGTTACCGTGCATCTAGTCCGAAGTTGGATGCTAGCCAAACATAGCAGAGCTGAAGAACAGCTTGAACACTTCTAGAGAAGCTGTGTCAAGCATACTCGGTCAAAGGTACATGAAATCGTATGAGACTTTGCTGCTGGATGACGAATGACTGTTTAATTGAATCAACTTCAGCGCGGAACCATAACAAGATTTTGAGCCAAAAATACCTGAAAACCAACATCAACAATAACGATGAACAAAACAAATAATATAATGTCTCTGGGCGTATCCCGGTGACAGTAGCCGATGGCATGCGTCTGATGCTGCAGTCGAGTTTCGGGATCTGATGATGATAAAACGAGCCCTGCACAGAGTAAATACAAGTTTCGGCTGTTGAATAGAACTCCCAGCAGTCTAATGATCCTGTAGGGACCTCTAGAGCCATTCGAGTTGAGGCCATGGGCTGACGGAAAACTCGCGAGTGTGAGACCTCACTGATGGCTCGCAAGACTTATGTATGGGCCCGAAAAAGGTCAGCCGCCATCCTTGTTCAACGCATTTGCAGCAATTGGCCACGAAATTCTGTTTAGTTCGAGAGTCAGGTGGTTTGAACATGAGCCGCTGAGATTGGTACACGGCCAGAATGGCAGGGACCACTCCAATTCACATTCGGCTACCTATAGCAGTGGGCAAAATCAAGTCTCGCCCACGGTTCCCGCGACTGACCAGCGCTGCATACTGTTGTTTCACTTGACAGAACCAGAGTTGGGTTCAACATTCACCCCTGACATTAAGGGGTACTTGTTCTGCTCACTGACTTACTTGCTTGTGTGCTCGTCCCTTTACGTGAACCTAGCTTACACTCGACGATGCCCTTGAGCACTCTATCATTCCACAGTACAACGGACATCTTTGTATCATCATGCACAATGAACTTGA
The DNA here is from genome assembly GCA_030570855.1 of Tardiomyces digboiensis. Lineage (NCBI taxonomy): Eukaryota > Fungi > Ascomycota > Dipodascomycetes > Dipodascales > Trichomonascaceae > Tardiomyces > Tardiomyces digboiensis. The sequence goes on along the minus strand of JAJLWU010000047.1, from coordinate 27,367 downwards.
CCATTGCGAGTGCCGCATTGCCGGCTATGCGCGACCCTGCCGGGAACTTCTGTCTGATAGTTTCCAAGAATCGGCTTGTTGCAGCTGTATCCGAACAGTAATCTGACAAAAAAACATGCTTTAGGGTGTGTCTATGTACATCGCATTATTTGATCGACTCAATCATCCTGAGCGCCTCGGTCACGATAGATTGTGGATCGAGGCCATCGGTCTTCAGCGCCAAGCAAAGAGGCTCATCTTGGCCCGGAACTTCCATGAGTTCGTACTGAGAATTAACCATGTTCGCTCCCATATAATGACCTTTGCGGCCAGACACTCGCGCCAGCAACTCCTCGCGCGATGCATACAAGAAAATGATAATGAGCCTGACGTCCTTATCCATATGCTTGTAAAGATGATCCCGGTAACGGCGAGTTAGAGCCGAACACGAACCAACTGCAACGTGACTCTCGGCAGCGGCAGCCCCTTTTGACAAAAGATGTGAAATGTCCTCAAGCCAACCCCAGCGATCGTCATCCGTCAAAGGTATGCCACGGCTCATTTTGTCGATATTCTGCTGTCAGCATTCAAAGAGCTGTGAAAGGGTACGAGAGGTGGGGGTGTGCGGGGGTGAGAAAACCATCACGACAGCACTTGCTAGCTTCGCGATTCCCGAGAAAACGCTTCAAAACGGCAATTTTGCTACCTACACTTTGAGAATGTACCGAATCACCTTCAACAAACGTGGCGTTTAGTTGGCGAGCGACCTCCTCTCCAACAGTAGTTTTGCCGGTCCCAGCCGGACCACCGATGATGACAGCGGTCTGAGATACTGTCCCAGTCATGTCAATAGATGTGAAAAAGTTACAGTAAAATGCGTAATAGGCGCGCGAAAGTTTACCCACGACGACCCCAGCTTGACAGCCCCAATTTAATCCGAGCCCGTCAAAACGAAAAGTGGCACGGCTGAGCAAACGCCCCCCGCGGGGGTAACCGAAAGAAATAACCGAAAGAAAAAAGTGAGCTATAAGGATGGCAGGAAACCTCCTTCTATTACTTTATAATTTTATGTTGAATCAAACTGGTAAACCATAAATTCTCCGCCCAACAAAAGCAGTACACAGCTTAGTTCTCGAGCCACTCTCCAAACCTTTCGAGCCGCTCCTGTTCCTTGATTTCCTCTTCATCGCCCTTCCTCGTCCTCTTGTATCTGACGCTTCCATCGTACTGAAACGCTTCGAGTCGACGTCCTCCAAAGAACCGACCATTATTGCGCGCGATGCACTCTGCAACATCCTCTTTACGTTGAAATTTAACACTGACAATGCCATCAGGCTCCAGATCGTACAGAGTCACGTTTGTCACCGGTCCTATCTTCTCAAGCTCCTGATATAGATCTTGCTTTAAATCTAGAGCTTCTTCTGGGTCGTCTTCAAAGTCCTTGGGATGAAACACGTGTTTCAAGATGACAACACGGTCCCATCGTTTGGGCGCTGGCTTCGGTTCATCGTCATCCCACTCTGCTAATTTTCCACTTATTAGTATCTGGCGTATTCTAACTACCTCAAACCCTCCAAGAAATCCCTTCTCCACAGACTAGAGCACCAAAAAGGCTCGAGTTGAACCAACCAGTTTGTACCGCCCCTCTGCACCTTCAGACACAGAAAAACACAAATTGGTAATACGTACTCGTTTAGCTTCTGTAGTCGTTTCTGTATCTTGGCTTTATCTCGACCACTGGGCTTGTCCCGATTTATTGAATCTTGCCCTCTGGGCTTTTCCTTGTTATCAAAAGTCGCAACCTGCACAGAAATATTTCCCTTTCCATATCTAAACTCATACCCGTCCATCATTTCAATTGCCAATGAGACACTCTCTGGTTTGAAGTAAACAACCAGTGCATCCCCTTTGAGCTCACCACTCTCATCTTCATACAGTTTTATGCGCTTTTCGCCTGTCGCAAGGTTTTCCGCAATTAGCCCATATTTTGAGAAAACCTCATCGACCTCCTCCACCGTGACATCCTTTGGAAGTCCAGTGATATAAATTGCAGTAGGCCTTCGTTCCTTCTCTTCCTTTTCTTTGGGCTCGTTCGTCATTGTATCGTCGGCTGTCTGCGACTTGGGTTCTTTTCTCGCAACTTCCTCAACGTCCCCCTCGTGCTTTCGTTTGCGATCATTCGCAACATAAGCAGCTTGCTGACGTTCAATTGCTTCTTCATCGGGTATCTCTATCCAGCTTCGGAGCTGCTCATCGAACTCATATTCAACCCCATTATCGTGATCTTCAAAAAGCCAACGTCCCGTGGCCTTTGAAAACGCAACGCGAGGATCCTGACCAAATTCAGACGGATCACGTGGTAAATCGTGAGGAACTGTACTCATGGTTATTCAGAGAGTGTAACGGTAGGACTTTCTTGGCGAGAAAGGATGTCTACTCTACAAACAACAACCAGTATATTAACTTAACTTATCGTTAATAATTCATGTTTATAAAGTAAAAGCATTGCCGTTACAGAGACAAAATGTCTGTTTTAGCAAAATTGGTTCCATAGTGTAGTTGGTTATCACTGCGGATTCTGATTCCGCCAACCCGAGTTCGAATCTCGGTGGGACCTTTTTTCTTCTTTTTTTTGCTAGCTATCACTAAATTTACCAGTACTAAACAACGAATAGGATTTTTAATTATGAGGAAGCTCTCATTTAGATTTACTTACTCGTAGCCGAATGACTGCCGCAGGTGCCTATGAGGACAGCTGTTAATACTGTTTTTGCAAACCGATTTGCGACTGGCTCGTGCACCCATGTCATGCGCCTTTAGATTGTCGCGCAAAGGCGCTGGAGATATGTCACAGACAGTAAATATGTCAATATGCGTGACGTAGAGAAAGAAGGGGCTGAAGAGCGCCGGGAACCCGAAAATCTGCGAGCACTGGTTCGTAGAGACCGCAGTCAAATGACCCCCAGGCAGCCCGGCTTCTACTATAGCTTGCATGCAGTTGAGAATGCAAGGCAAGGAAAGCTTTCAACTTCAAGGTCGAGTACGGGGTATGACCCACTGGATTGCGCATATATTAACCCAACTTTCAATCTGCGCGAAGACGTTGCGTCACAGCTGTTCTTCTTAGAGCACTTCGAGAACAAAAACTTGGAGCAACCACTTTGCAAACCAGAACAGAAACAGGACAACTTACTTCCACGGGCAGCAAATTTTGAGGCTAGAATTACAAAGCATAACGAAGTCAGGCCATCATTTTGGACATTCTACTGTTCTCTGGTGACATTTTGGGCGTTACCAGTGCTTTTGCGTGCCTGTGGCATAAAAGGAAGAAGCCAACAGGAAGCATGGAGGGAAAAGATAGGCCTTTTGTCTATAATAGCAATAATAACTCTAACTGCTGGATTCTTCACCTTTGGATTTCATTTCCTAATATGCAACGAAAATTCGCCAAGAATTCACGTACTTGATATCGCGGACGACTCTGTGGTGATACATGGTCATCTATATAAAATTGAAGAGTTTGGTAACTGGAGACAGCAGTTCATTAGAGGGTCAGACGCTTCGTTGTTGTTTCAGAACTTGAACGGGAATTGCAAATTTTTGCTCAACAACAGCTACATTCCTACAGGAGACCACGGAAACGTTGAACATTACTTTCCCTGTGTGTCACTATCGCTAGACGGGCAGCCTATAGGAAAGCATGGACTTATCTCCAACATGAGGAAGCAGGTCCAAGCGCCGCAAGGAAAGTCAGATATTATGACCAGAGGTTTGACGGTTCCTAACAATGACCCTCCCCCTGGCAACACCCTGCCAGCCACACTCTGGCCACCATCAAGGCGAGGTCGTCAATATAAGTTACCTCCATGTTCGGAGTACAATGATCTACGCGAGGTAGTCTATGGCACTCTTCCAATAGGCGAAGTATACTACACATGGGCAGATATTGAGAACTTGTCAAACAACTTGGCTGTGCTGAGTGGAAATGTTGTCGATCTAGACCGCCTACTTTTGTTGCCTGACGAATGCCAGCTGTCTAGCTTACTCCAGAGAGTCCAGACAATGCCTTATCAGCTTGGCCATCGCGATATCTCGTTACAGTTTGCTGCGAGTCGTCAAACTAGACGCGCTGCACGATGCCTAATTGAGCTAGCTAAGGTGGGCGTCCTTGACACAGAGTCGCTGGGTTGTCTCGTCAGTCACATAGTACTTGTGCTATCGTTGCTGTTTGTTTTCTCTATTGTTATACTGAAATTCGTATTTGCAGTATACTTTGAGTGGTTTCTCGCTTGGAGGTTTGGATCTAGAACGTGTGAGGAGAAAAGAATTTGGAATAGTTGGAGCATAATCAGAAGGACTGCAGAGAACTTGTCTCGACATTTTCGCAATGCTAATTTAAAACGAAAAATCCAAACGAGAAGGGAAAACGGTGAAAACAAGGCGGCAGAAGATCATACGGCCAGTGGAGACGAGATTGAAGCACAGCATGACATGGAATCATCACGAATCTCAACTTTGGAGTCTTGCGATGACTTCAGGCACATTATATGCCTAGTAACAGTCTTCAACGAAGACAAGGTCGGCATATCACGCACTCTAGATTCTATTTGCGTTGCAAAATATGCTCCCGACAAGCGGCTGCTTCTGATTATATGTGACGGAAAGTTTCCGAGACGAGAGGACAACCAGTGCACTTCGGACATTGTATTGTCACTTGTACAAGAAAGTGACGACTCTAAGCGAACAGCGATTGACCGGACATGTATTTCACTAGGCGTGTCGGAGAAGAAGACAAACTGCGTCGAGGTTCGCTGGGGCGTATACAAACACTTGAACCGAGAGATTTCAACTGTGGTTGTGGTGAAGAAAGGGAGCGAGTCAGAGCAAAACGGCAAGATGCCTGGAAACAGAGGGAAAAGAGACAGCCAGATAATGTTAATGCGGTTTCTTGCTAACGTCGCGTTTCAGCAACGCATGACGGATTTTGAAAATGAATTAAGGCTAGCAATAGCAAAGGCCTACAACAACGACGCAGCCTTATTTGAAGCGGTCCTTATGGTGGACGCTGATACAGAAATAGACAGAGATGCAATAATTCACATGACGAGTTGCATGTTTAAGGACTCAAAAATCATTGGCCTGTGCGGCGAAACTGAAGTTCGCAACAAATGCGATTCGTGGATCACAGTGATTCAGGTGTTTGAGTACTTTATTTCTCACCATCTCACAAAAGCATTTGAATCTGTATTTGGAGGCGTTTCATGTCTCCCTGGTTGCTTCTGCATGTATCGCATTAATGTACCTACCAAGGCCAATAGCTTCCTGCCGATTTTATCCAACACCGACATCATTGTGCGCTACGCGTCAACGTCTGTGAACACACTTCACCAAAAGAACTTACTATTACTCGGGGAAGACCGTTATTTATCCACACTTATGTTGCAAACTTTCCCGCAAAGGAGAGTCGTTTTTGTTCCACAAGCAAAGTGTAAGACAACCGTGCCATCGACATTTTCTAAGTTATTGCACCAGCGACGGCGATGGATCAATAGCACCATTCACAACTTGCTGGAACTCATTCTCGTCCGCGAGCTTTGCGGAGTATTTTGTATTAGCATGAAAATGGTGATTGTAATTGAGCTAATCGGAACTGTTACGTTGCCAGCAGCACTGGTGTTTGCTGTGTTCCTCATTGCCGGTTGCATATACAAGCGGCCCGTTCCAGTGCTACCATTGATTTTCCTAGCAACGTTGTTGGGGATTCCGGCTGTACTCATCCTGTTGACGGGCCATAATTGGATCCACGTCGTATGGATGGCAGTCTACGTTGTTTCTCTTCCGATCTGGAACTTTGTACTCCCATTATACGCATGTAAGTCGTTATACACGCATTGTTTTCAAGACACAAGCTAACACTAGTTTGGAAATTTGACGATTTTACCTGGGGCAACGAGGGTGACGACAGCGAGTCTTATGCCGATGCTGCTAGACCCGCAGATGGTATTATACGCATTCGTAAGCTGGGCTTTATAGAGTACGTGATTGGCCGAGTCACTGACACCGAAACCAGGATGCGCCTTTTCAAGATTCTCTCTCCGGCGCGTAACTAGGATAATTTGAAAATTGCAACCGTCAAAATAAATGCAGAAGCTGTGCATAAACCTCATTAAACCCAAAATAGGAAATCGACACAACGCGGAGAGTTTGACTGCAACCGGTCCCCACGTCATGCGCACCACTGAAATTTAAACAAAGCCCTTCTAATTTTAAAGCCCTCTTCGCTTCTTTTCACTTCCTTGATGGACCGCATGAATTTGAAGTTCCTTCCAGCTCTTCCAGACATTGCAATGTAGCGCCGTACGGCTTTCTCGCAGTTAATCAGCTCCGACTGCAGTATCTTTCACAAACCATTCACAGCTTTGCTCGACAACGCCAGAGGGTATGATTTCTAGTGTTTTAGACATGGAGTAGAACGGGAGAATACGTGGCTAACAAGCGAGCAGCACGAGCCACGTATACTGGATCGGGGATGAACGAGGCCGTGCGTTGCTCTGAAACTCTTGAGCGCCCACATATCTAATGTCAGGTTAATGAACGTCTCTGAAAGTGATTCTGATATGGCTGGTATGTACCTATTGTTTTGTTTAGGGGCTCTGTGTTAACCGAAGGCGGGTTTATCCGCAAGCCACGGGCCAAAAGGGCCAAGACGGCGGAAAAAACGGTGTCGCCTGCTAGTAGTAGGACGTCGAATATCATGTCCCGAGAGGAGTCGGAGCTGTCTACACCGCTGTCATCTAGCGACGAGCCTCTGATTTCAAAAGCGTCTTCTTCGAAGCAAGTACGAAGCAGACAAACCAACCCGACGGCTGCAAGAGGGGTTCGAAGAACACCTAGGAGGAGAGCCAGCAGGGTTGTAGTGCTTAGTGAAAGTGATGGGAATGACGATGAAGACGATGATTTCGTTGCTGAAGAAAACGAAAGTGCAGATAGTGAGGTAGATGATGTGGTTGTCATTCGAGGCACCGAGACAGGTGTTAATGAGGAAGATGTGGTAGAGATTGAGGACGAGCCAACACCCGAGCCTGAGCCATCTCGGCCCCTTCGTAGACCAAGGGGAACTGGGGGACCAAGGGGAAGTGGGCGACAGAGGTCAAGGCAAAGCGGTAGAGGTACTAAAGCAAGAAAGTGGCCCGAATTGAATGAAAACGGGCAACCCTTTACTTATCATGACCGGCGCAATTTACAACTCTGGGAATACCACCCTAGTCTCAAGAATGTGTTTGAGGATATCAAAGCGGAACCCAAGATAGAACCGGACGCCATCGAACAGCCAAAGGGAATGGTGAGCCACCTGCTGCCGTTCCAACGCGAGGGCCTAAACTGGCTTTTGAAGCAGGAACAGAGCAAATACGGTGGTGGCATTCTGGCTGATGAAATGGGAATGGGTAAAACCATTCAAACCGTCGCGTTGTTCATGTGTGATCCCGAAGATGCAGCTCCAGTGCTTGTCGTGGCCCCGACTGTTGCCCTTATTCAATGGAAGAATGAGATTGCCGAACATACTGGTGACAGGCTGTCGGTGCTAGTTTTTCATGGCCAGAATCGGTCGGGCGAAAAGGCTGAGATCCTTAAGCATAGGGTTGTCTTGACGACTTATGCGGTACTTGAATCGGTGTGGCGCAAGCAGCAAAGCGGATTTACTCGAAAAGACGGCAAGGTTTTTGAAAAATCTATTTTGCATGCCATAGACTTCCATCGCGTTGTTCTAGATGAGGCACACAATATCAAAGACCGGCAGAGCAACACTGCGCGCGCAGTATTCAACTTAAAGTCAAAGTACCGCCTGTGCTTGTCCGGGACTCCTCTGCAAAACAGAATTGGTGAGATTTACTCACTCATTCGATTTTTGCGAGTTGAACCTTTTTGCCAGTACTTTTGCATCAAATGCCCTTGCTCGTCGCACGACTGGAAGTTTTCCGACTGGCGTCATTGTGACCAGTGCGGTCATATTGTCATGCATCATCTCAACTTCTTCAATCATTCGCTTCTGCGGCAAATTCAGCGTAATGGCGCTGAAGGGGACGGCATGGTTGCAATGGGTAAACTCCGATTGGTTCTCGGCCAAATCATGTTGCGACGAACCAAGCTTGAACGTGCAGATGACCTTGGATTGCCGCCTCGCATTGTGGAAATTCGGCGAGATTACTTCAACGAGGAGGAAAAAGACCTCTATGCATCCATCTACAGCGACTCTCACCGAAAGTTCAACACCTATGTCAATCAGGGCGTCGTCCTCAATAACTACGCCAATATCTTTACTCTGATTACTCGTATGAGACAGATAGCTGACCACCCCGATCTTGTGCTTCGCCGACACATGGAAGGGACAGCAGAATCGACCCTTGTTTGCTCTCTGTGCGACGATGAGGCTGAGGAGGCCATCCAATCAAAGTGCCATCATACATTTTGTCGTATGTGTGTCAAGGAATACGTTGAAGGATGGACTGGTCGTGAAGAGGACTTGGAGTGTCCTGTGTGCCATGTGACGCTAACCATCGATCTCACGGCTCCAGCGATGGTAGTAGATGAGGTCACGTCTAAAAAGAAGCAATCCATTGTGAACAGGATTAACATGACTGGAGGGTGGCGGTCGTCTACAAAAATTGAAGCATTGGTAGAGGAACTATTCAAACTTCGGTCGGATCGGCAAACCGTCAAATCAATTGTTTTTTCTCAGTTTACATCGATGCTGGATTTGGTGGAGTGGCGTTTGCGACGCGCTGGATTTCAAACCGTTAAGCTACAGGGATCCATGTCTCCCACCCAGAGAGACTCGATTATTCGCCATTTTATGGAAACCGCCTCGGTTGAGATTTTTCTAGTTTCCCTTAAGGCAGGAGGCGTTGCCCTCAACTTGTGTGAGGCGTCGCAAGTGTTCCTTTTGGATCCTTGGTGGAACCCGTCGGTTGAGTGGCAGTCTGGGGACCGTGTTCACCGCATTGGCCAGCATCGGCCCGTGAAAATCACACGCCTTGTTATAGAAGACTCGATTGAGTCGCGAATTATCGAGCTTCAAGAGAAGAAGGCGTCCATGATCCATGCTACAATTGGCTCGGATGATGCTTGCTTGAATCGACTTACGCCCGCCGACATGGAATTTCTATTCCAAAATTAAAAATGTTTGTGCGGTTACCGTTGTTAGCAATTGATTCTGTGCTGCGGCCCGTGCGCATCTAGCATTACTTCATGCAAATCTAGAATTCTAGTATATATTGATCCAGAATGTCTCACAATATTGCAATTGGAGGTTGGAGAGGTACCCTCCGAAAAGGTGCGCATGTCATGCGAAAAAGCATAGTGAAATACACGAAGAAAATCATGTGGATCGTACTTCGGCCACTACGGACAGTCCGCCGTTTGAAGCGCAGTCTGCAGAAGGCAGTTTATGAGAGAGTACAAACAAAAAGGTTGGTACCCGCAGAGGCATCCCCGGCAGCACCACTAATGCACCAGGATAGAGAGGCAGTATCAACGTACCCCGATATGCAAGTGACGCAAAATCATTGTTGCCTTTGCTCGCAAGTTAGTTGGCAAAGCAGTTCACCACCACCCCCATACGAGGAGTATTACCTCGCGGAAGAAACCCGCTCGAGCATGGGCTCAGACAGAGGGATCCGAAGACGTGCTTCGTCCAGCGGCCATCTCCTGTTTGCGGCATTGCGTAGCAGCTCAGCGAGATACCCAATAGTTACAATCTTGAGCGTGTCCATCGGCTGCGAAGCTATACGAGTGGCAACGAGTTGCGACAAAGCCGTCCGCCTAGCGGAAGCTCTTCTATTGTTGTTGTTAGTTCGCTTTGGGTATCGAAAGCAGGTCGTCATGTTTGTAGTGACATCAGCTATACTTTCTGTCCAATGAAATCGGGATCCGCTTATAGTCTAATTCATTCTGTTGGCACAGGCCCAACCATTGGCCGCATAGAAGCGGTTCAGTACTTCATCACGCGTACAGCCCCGATCAGGCTCACGGGAGGGCACGATTCGTATTCAGAGACCCCATTGGACGATGGCAGACCTCTAACAGTAACAGTGGACGTCGGCGGACTTTCAATTGTAGGTATTACGAGGTACACGGAAAGTGCCATCTCGAGAACATTGCCTATCACACTGAAATGTAAATGCCCGACTTTTAGAGCGCGACCACAATCTATGCGACAGGCACATCGCGGGTACGTCCGATTCTCGCACATAGACAATATCTAAACAATTTGCAATCGTATGGCTTAATGTGGACCCCTAAACTGGGTACCGGCCGACTGGAACCCCTCTTGATTGAAACCTGGTCGGAGTGAACCACCGAGGTCAAGGGTTAAACGGCCTTGCAGGAGAATCTCCCATCGGACTTGTTCGGATTTCCTAGCTACTCAAACCCAACAAAATCACGAAAGTTGCAGACCAGTGGAGACGCTCGTGTTGCCTCTACAGAGATAAGCGTGCAGTTTTCTTCTGTGTGGAGTTGTTGCTACGTGCCACGAGGTATATAAGCGGATAGCGTTGCCGTTTACCGGGGGATCCGCTCTCACGTGGCTGACAGACGCTATTTGACACCGGGCTAAGTAAGTGATTCTAAGGTCACCACTTTGTTAGAGAGGCACCAGAGTTGAGTCTTGGTCGGTCTCATGGGACTAGCCGTCATGGGGGCACATATTATCCTTTGTTGGAAGTGTGGAGGATCTGCGTCGCCGGGATCGGTCCGGCGCTGTGCTCTCGTGCTGAAGCTCCTAGGTAGAATCGCGCTAACTCTTAGACCAGCTCCATGATCACGCAAGATCCAGGCTACAATGGAGAAGAGGAAGGGGGAGGAGAAGATATACCCCACAGGCACGAGGGACAGGGTCATGATGAACAGGGTCAAGAGCAGGGACTGGCGCAAGAACATGAACCTGGACAAGAGCATGAGTTGACTCCTGTGGCACTTGCTTCTGACAGCTCTGATGACGAGAAGTTGGCCGATGGCGGGGTCGCAGAGGACACTCAGGAGGCCACTGTAATAGACGGGGTGACCAGAGTCCTCTCTGGTCAAGAACACAGAGACTCCATTTTCTCCAAGAAAGAAAAGCTAGTGATTGTAACTACTGCAGCATTTGCATCTATTTTTTCATCTATTTCGTCTCCGATCTACTTGCCAGCCTTCCCAGTTATCGAAAATGTGTTTGGAGTGTCACCTGGGCTGATTAATCAAACAGTAACGGTCTACACGGTTTTCCAAGGAATATCCCCCATGTTTTGGGGTGGCATTGCCGATTCAATCGGTCGTCGCCCCGTCTACTTTATGTGTCTAACGGTTTACATTGGTGCCAACATTGGCCTTGCACTATCCAAAAGCTACTGGGTACTGTTTGGTCTCCGGATGCTCCAAGCGACTGGCGGTGCCTCCACTGTAGCGCTTGTAAGCGGAGTTGTTGGTGACATTACCACGCGTAAGGACAGAGGACTGTACATGGGTATTACAGGTGGCATCGGCCTAATTGGCAACTGTTTTGGTCCGTTGATTGGGGGTGGACTCACATCTGGCCTTGGTTGGCGATCCATATTTTGGTTTCTGCTTATTGGTGGAAGTATTGCATTGCTTGCAGTCTTTTTATTTTATCCCGAAACAAACCGATTTGTAGTCAAGGATGGGTCTATCTACCCAGGCTGGTTAAACTGGTCACCGTTTATTTACTTCAGATCACGCAGGACTGGCATACCTTCGCCAAAGGCTCCTCAAGAAGTGATGCCAAAGCGCAAAGTGAGCATTCTGAGAGGTCTTCGACTACTACAGTGGTTGGATGTCTGGCTCATGCTCATCCCGTCTAGTCTGCATTATACAACATGGTTTATGATTATCACAGCACAGTCGACACTTTTAAGTCAGAATTACGGATTTGACTCATCTCAAATTGGTCTATCTTATCTTGCATCAGGTATAGGATCTCTGAGTGGCAGCCTCATGGTTGGCCGCCTAATGAACGTGTGGTATCGACGTCAAGTTGAGCAGTTTCGCAAAGAATGCATGGAGCAAGGCAGGGAGGTGCATATGACCCAGTTTAACATTCAAAAGGCTCGGCTGGGTCTCTCTGCGATCCCTTCTGGCCTTCAGTGTGCGAGCGGATTAATATTTGGATGGACTATCCAATACAAGGTAAATTATGTTGTCCCGATTCTCATGACGTTCTTCGTCTCTTGGGCATCGGTCACCTTCATCAACACAACAAATACGCTGTTGGTTGACTTGTTTCCTGACGACTCGGCATCTGCAACCGCGATGGTTAACCTAACTCGTTGCTTGCTGGCTGCAGCCGGCATTGCAGCAGTCGATAAGATGATCATCGCCATGACACCTGGCGGGGCGTTTACATTTATGAGCTTCTTCTCGCTGTCGTCTTTGATTTTAATCTATATAGAACTTCGCATTGGTCGGAAATATGACGAGAAACGACGAGCCCGTCTTTCTGCAAGCACGCCGCTTCCTCTTTGATTTGTACCAATACATTTCATGCATATGTAAAAATTTAAAAAGTAGTTCATTGACGGGTCGCCTTAATAACAACTGGTATCATGCCGCCAGTATCTAGAGGAAACGGACGGTGGCCGATTACCCGAAGAAAAGAGTTGCATGTCCCAGAATGTGAAGTAACCGATACGTACGTCGCAACGGGTTCGTCTGGCGGGGCATCGAAGTCTTTGGTAAACAAGAAATCTAGGAACCTTCGGGTGCGCATATCATGCTCGCCAGGCTTCTCTCGATAATCAGGTTTCCATAGCTCATCTGCCTCTGTGAACCCCTCCTCCATAACAACGTCTGGAAATCGCTTCGCAGTGTATGATCGCGGACGCCGCTTGTCACAGGTATGAATACCCATGTCCTCTCGTATATCCTCCTTTACAAGTGGTGCCTTGACACCCTCATGTCGCTTAATACCATCCCACGTGTACGTCATAGTATCGAGGGCTCTGGTGAAGGGCGATGAGTAGAACGCCTCGGGCAGCGGGACTCCTTTTGCAACCTGCTCGTTCCACGCCGCGTTGTTCTCCTTAGCCTGACGAACACCTAGCTCTGTGAGCTCCGCATCTGGACCCCACACAATTGTCCCATCCCCATTTAACTTGGCCCATTTCGCCTGGTGTTAGTACACTATTCAAGCTGTCATCCGCTCTGTGTGTCTTACCTCCCATTCCTTGGTCCCGTATTTCTTTTCTGCTAGATTATGCCACCCCTGACCGTGTCGTGCGAGAAACAAAAGCTTGTACCTAACATTTTCGGGAGCAGCGTTTTGGAGTTGTCTCAAATCATTCTTAAGCACAGCCCACGACTCCTTCTTTAAGCCAAAATCTTTTAAGTGGTTGAATTCTGCTGCATTCACGTTATCGTCGGCTTGGACAAAAAAGCCATTGATTGTCTCGTATACGAATTGTATCGTCATATTCTACAAGTCTTGTTCTCCTAGACGGGTTCAATCTTGTTGAAACACGTTGAATACTCGGGTCAGCCGTACCATGCCGCACCATTTCGGCTCACAACTATTCGTTTTTTGTATACCCCTGTCGTTCTTCGAGTGAATCCAATGACAAGACGCCTAGTGATATTGACCATTGTTTAAGGGATACTTGGTCGCGATATACAGATATTAAATCTGAATACGGTAAACCCCATGGGAGGACGCAATGCCCCTACAGGGTCCCTATTGTACTAGGATAGGTCCACACTTAGAGGGAACCGCAATGACATTTCCGAGAACTATTCCTTATAGCGGAATACAGAATTATTCAAAGAAGCACCCGTTTTAATCTCGTGTAAGCCATTGCCGAAGAAGGGATCGATCGCGCGGGACGAGGCGAACTCTAAATTCTGGTACCGGCATAACCATAACCGATGGGCGCTTATAAATCTCTTGCGGATCACTCACAAAGAGATGGCGGTCATGCACCGATGGAAGAATGCGAAAGGCTAAAATGAGTCGGCTACACGCAATGAGGAGTTCTCTGTTGACGAGATGGGCTCCCGCACACATGCGCATCCCAGCCCCGAATGAAAAGTGCGGCAGGTCATGGTCGCCCTGTGAATCCAAGTAGCGTGTGGGATCAAAAGCGTCTGGGTTGCTATAGTGGTTCGGATCAAAGTTGGCAGCGTACGAATTGAGCAGCAACACAGTTTTTGGTGGAAGAACTATGCCATTCCTCAAAGTTATTTCTTTCACCGTTTGGCGTGGCAGGCTGATTGGCATTGTGGAAACCCGAAGCGTCTCCTTGACAAGGGCTCGTAGATAGCGAAATTGCGGCTCCTCGACCAGCCGGTCCCATGCGGTGCCGTCGGGAAAGACGTCGCAAAGCTCTTGGTACGCACGCTCTTGACATTCCCTGCCGTGGGGAAGCGACATGTGGCCAACAAATGCGCACAGAACGGCAGGAATTGTATCAAGGCCGGCAGACACCATAGTCAGACATATGCTCTTGATATCCTCTTGACTAATAGGTTGCTTCTCGCTTCCATCTAACAGCCTCCGCAGAATGCATGGGCGGCTGATGCCTTTATCGATTTCCTCGAGCAGGTTATTCAAGAAGAAAGCCATGTACTTGTCACGACGCTGGCGGGCTTTTTCTATCTTTGCTTTCCACCAAAAGGACGGAATGAGCCGGAGAAATGGTAGGTAATCCTGATAGAGGCTTTCCGACGAGCGAATTTTGCATATTTCTTTTTCAACTTGGAGAACTTCCTGGATAAGCTGGCGATTGACATATTCTACCTTTGTTCCATAACTCAGTTGGAGGTTCTATCGTTAGTGGACATACTATAATGAGTTTTAAATATGGAAACTCCCCGAGGTACTATGTTTATAGAGTAAGTGTCGAAAAATCTACGCGGAGCAACTTCGCACTTTTCCCCGTAACAAGTCTCGTGCGCCAATGCTCGCACTACAGAGATGCATTCGTTGTCAATCATAGAGATGTACTTATTCACCGATGGTCGATTAAGTGCTTTACCAGATATCCGACGGCGAGTCCGGTACTCCTCTGACCACGGTGTCGTGCCAATAGTGGGCCCCTGAGTTGCAGACAAGATTCTGTGGAACGTGTACGATGTCGGGCGCGATGCAGTGGCTCGCATATTATCGACCCACAACTCGCGGGCGATATCGAATGAGTTTACAACAACCACTCGCTTTGATCCTAACCGTACTTGGTACACGGTCCCGTACACCTTAGCCCAGCGCCTGAAAGTGATGGCCTGGCTGCCCTGCAGTCTGAAAAATAGGGAGCCGACAATGGGCCAGCCAGGTACTTGGGTCAAACCCCGGATACGAGGCTGCTCGCATCCGACTTCTAACGTCCAGTCGAGAATAAAGTACACCACCACCGCCAGAAACAATGGGATTACTGCTATGTGCGGGATTGACCTGTCGGTAGCCATATGATGGTTAAGCGCTGCCGCCGCTTCTGCCGCGATCCCTCGGCTCTGGCCGCGATCCATCAGGCAACTCCAGTGAGACAAGAGAATATCACTAACTGAATTCACGTGTTTGCTGCCAGCCCGGACGCGTGATTATGCACTTTGCAGTGACTGCAGCTATCTGCAGGATTATAGTTTCGAGACTCGGCTTCAGGCTTCCTCAGCCGTTTCGGCGGCCACATGTTAATATGGCGGTCAAGCCGCATGATCCGTCAAGATCCGACGAGGGATGAGACATTGAATCAGCGAAGCGCTTCTTAACCTTTTATTATGAGTATTGATCTGGGTTGGATTGGGTTGGGCTGTGCCTTTTCCCATAGCGTGCCGGGCCGCATTGGAGAAAGCTGATTCAAAGCTAGCCACTTGGACTCCCTGAAGCCAATGCAGGCTAAGTAGCAACACTCTTGCTGCTGAATAAAATACTGCGGTTCGCCGCAACGCCTTTTGGGTCATCCACATGGTAGATTGGCCAATCGGTAACCTTGGGGTCCTGTCGAGAGTATGGGAATGGGAATGGGATGCTTCCGAGTTTGAATAGCACTATACAATCTTGTATAGGCATTTGACTAGCAGTTGAATATGCCGGTAGGTCTTCAACATTTGCCGGCTGTTCCGTATAGTTCGGAGAGTGTGTCAGCAACTGCATCAGATCACACCAAGTGGTAATGCGAAACGTAATCCTAACCCGCTGTATTTTGTCGTATTTTTTTGATCTTCATCAATCAGGACCGACCAGAAGTCACAAGCCATATTGCAGGGATCCCTGTATGGACAGCAACGGGGTTTCACAAGAAGTAAAACCACAACGCCACAGGGCCTGCCCACCTCATTCTTTGGCCACCAGTGTCGACAGCAGCAGTGAGTCTATTCAATCGCTCAGCTGACAAAAGCAACTGCATAAATTTGGCAACCATTTGGAGTTACTAGAAATCATCCGATGTATCCGTGGGATCTCTAATCTCGCGTCACCGCAAGCTGGAACTGGGAGTTGAAACCTGCCCCAGGGCTCGTGACCCGCCTGGCATGCAGGGACTAAATCATTTCCAACTGGGTACAGCTTCTTGTCTAGTCAGCACAGTCTAGACATGGTCAGACCGCAAACAAAATTCCGTTACTCCCATCTCCAATACCGGGACAATCGAGTTTATGGTACTGTAACTGAAGTTACCAATTCAGCCCCACCCCTGAAATTTATTCTGACAGGGGCGGAACCGGTGACAGGCGGCATCGTGATCAGTGCCATAAGACACGCTCAAAACTCCGCATGCAGGGTATGATGCATCACTTTCATGTACCAGCAACTCTTTCAACTCACGTTAATTCCCTGCTGGAAATTTGCTCTACCATATAATCGGACACCGGTCTCCTGACCCACGCCGCATCGCCGTCAGTGATGGGCATCTCATGATGAGCCGTGTGAGGCTGCAGCCGTACACCGTCGATTACCTTGTTATCCGTGATTCAAAGTCATACTCTGTGGTAGTCACTGCTAGCCTTTTTAGTGTAGATTTGATTTGTAAGCCCTTTGACATGAGCCAATTCATTGTATACTAACAGTTGCCGTATGACTGAAGTACCATCACTGAAACGTTTTGTAGGGTGCAAAGTGCCTGACATCCCCGGCACATTAATGTACAGTCGTTTCAAGATATTTGAATGAGACGGTAAACAATCCACCAAATTCTCTGTTAATCGGCCTTGAACTATCTATGTCTAGTACCGAATGTGATTGCAACAGGCACAAAAATCGCTGGCAATAGGCGGATGTGTAACCTGTCTGGCCGCACAGCTGGCCCTGCAGCCGCACAAATCAGTTAGTAAAATGCGATCTTCCGTAATCACCCCCCAGGGACGGAACTTTCGGGACAGAATTTATGAGCGCACTACAAATACTGCACGTGGCGCACCCGTTTGCTAATCGTCACTAGCTATCTCCAGTACTCAAAGATGGTCGCAATTGAAATCGTCAAGAGAGGCAATGAAGCCCTCACGCTCAACCCGCCAACCGGACTCGACATCCATATTACGAGCCATGGCTCGGACTGGTACTTCGCAGTCATGTCGTTAATGGGTTTCAGTGCCATTGTTGCGTATGCATGGGGCCGGTTCAGTCGTAAGGACCATGAACGTCTGTTCCACTACGCATTGGTGTTTTCGCTATTCACACTCTCTATCACCTATTACACTATGGGATCCAATCTTGGTTGGACTGGAATTCAGGCGGAGTTCAATCACGACACGGTGTCGCACTCGATTGATACCCCCGGCATTCGCCAGATCTACTATTCCCGATATGTCGGTTGGTTCCTTGCTTTCCCGCCTCTGATCTTGTCGCTGGCGGTTCTCAACAACGTCCCGTGGGCCACCACTGTGTTTGTGGCCTTGACATGGGAGGTATGGATCGTCAATCTGCTCATTGGTTCGCTCATCCACTCCACTTACAAGTGGGGTTACTTTGTGTTTGGTGTTGTGTCGTACATCGTTGGTTCCTACAGCCTTGTTGGTTCCTTCCACAAGTCTGGCGTTGAAAACACACTCATTGACTCCACCGCCATGCGCACTCATCTCATCACTTCTATCAGCACCGTCTTCCTAACTGGCCTCTACTTCGTCGCCTGGGGTCTGTCTGACGGCGGCAATGTCATTCAGCCTGATTCTGAGGCTGTGTTCTTCGGTGTCCTCGATGTGGTTTTGTTTGTGCTGGTTGGATTCTTCTTCCTGTGGGGCGTCCGCAACGTCGACTTCAAGCAGGTTGGCATTGACTATAGTGACCGCTCGTTCTTCCACAATGGACGTCACAGCGGTGAGTCCATGAAGGAGGAACCCATGACTGTGCCTCCGGCCACTACTATGGCTGCAGACGCCACGGAACCTGCTACTGCACCTCAACCTGCCGAAGTCTAACCATAATCCCTAATTGTTTTTTTCCATTAATACTAATCCCCTCTCTTTTATTTTTCTTTTGGCTTTCTAATATCGGGTAATAGTCAATGGATGGTCTATTATAAGTATAAGTATTAGCTGTAAATCGTCGCAATCCTTCGAAACGTGTCAGCCTTCGGTTTCTATACAAGAACGTCGCCAACTGATGGTCCATTATAAGCAACCCCCATTTATTAATCGTAAATCATCACAATCCTTCGAAACGCGGCAGCCTTTGATTTCTATCCAAAAATATCGCCAACTGATGATCTATCACAATCCTTTCAGAAACGTGTTCACCTTCCGTTTCTACACAATGTCCTCGATGTCGTTAACAGTTGGCACAGCTTGTCCCTTTTTGAGCTTAGAACGTATAACGCCTTTGCATAGTCCAGTGGGAGCGATTGTACATTGGTCACACTTGGAGTTGCGAGGAAGGCAGATTGTTTGTCCAAACCCAACCAGCATCGGGTTGATTTCTACCCAAAGGTCTCGCGGCAGCCACGACTCAAGGGCGACTCGCGTGCGCTCTGGTGTTGGGGCTAGTTTAGATCGTCCTGTCCACCCCCACATGTTAGCTAGTCGGTGGACGTGGACGTCAACTCCAATGCCTTCGACAAGACCCCATGCCCTGTGAAGAAACAGATGGGCCATTTTCGGCCCAACCCCTGGCAGCGATACCAGATCCTCGATCGTGGACGGCGTGTCGTCGTCAAACTTGTCATGTAGTATTTCCGCAGTTTGTTTGATATAATGCGCTTTGCGATTATGGAACCCCACTTTGAATATCATGCGGTCGATTTCTTTTTCATCTGTCTTGCGGATGCCGTCCAATGTCAACCCGCCAACGCCTTTGAGTCCCTCGCGAAGTGAGTCCATAGCAATGGCATTCACTTCATCCTTCGTCTGGGAGCTCAGCATGAGAGCGATTAGAAGCTGAAATCTGTGTACTCGCGGGGTAATAGTAGAGCTGACGCCTTCCGGGAGCCGCTCGCAACCCATGGTATCGACTGGCGCAATCACCTTTTTGCGCATTTCCTTGACGAGCCTGTATATTTGCTGCCAGTTTTTGGGCCCCGGATTCGGGGTTGACTCCTCCTGTTTGACTTTAGTTTCGCGTTTCATGTCACTCACCATCCCATTATCCCCCGCACTAATCACCGGCGTGTTTTCCACTTTTACATTGACTTTTTTAAGGGCCGTTATTCGTTTGGGGCTCTTATTTGTATCAATAACATCAGTAGGACGTTGCGAGTGCAGGGTTCGTAATCTGCCGGACCGGCGAATCATCGAATTCGTGAATAAGTACCACAAAACCGTCGCTCCCGTCAACATTAAGAGGTACGAAAATCGCAAAAATATACAAAAATACAGACATCTCCACATATGACTACAAAATCGAGTTCAGGTTGTAATAACATATCACGGAGGGTGCTCCTCTATCATACATAATCTAGTTCATGACGCATCATGTCTTCCTCGAAGAGGAATTTCCGAAGTTGGGCTTTGAGTGGGTGACCTGGTCCTTGACTTTCTTGAACGATAGCTGTGAGACGATTGGAATGTGGTCAGATGGATGGTGTGGGTTCGGGAATCCAACAAAATTCTTTGTGTAGTCCGGATCAATCTGGCCCAAAGCACCAGTCACTGTTAGCGCTGATGTTGAGTACCAAATGTAATCAATGACTTCGACAAAGTTGGGCGTATAGTTCGTAAACGGCATACTGGTCACATCAGCATAGGCGGACCGCAAGTTGAATTTGTGTGAAATGCCGTCTTCAGTGTAACGACCATACACGCGGCCCTCGAGATCCGGATGCTTTGCAGACACTTCGCCCTGCGAGAATAACTGGTATACTCCAGAATCCCACGCAGAGTTGAAATCTCCACAAATAATCAGCGGAATCGACTTTATGTCCGTGTACTTAGGGTACTTGGAGCCCTCTGGTGTTGAGCTGGATGCGTACAAGCCCACGACGCGCTCGAGCTCCTCGAGCAGCAATGCGACCTGAACTACCTTGACATCCTTGAATGCTGGGTCCCAGTGCAAGTGTGTATTTGCCACTATAAGCAACTGTCCACTAGGAATTCGCTCAAATACCGTCACCAGCGCCACATTGTCCTTGGTCATGACACGATTATAAATGTCCTCAGTCTTCTTGAAATCCTCCTTTCGTAGCGCCAATGCGTTGTACTCAATAATGTAGCGTTCGACAAACTTGAGCTTATCCGTCCTGTAGAACGTCGCACATCCATCAACACGCTTTGCTTCTGCCTCGCTCATGGTCCGAGCACGAGTCTTTGGCCAGTACTGTGAGTCATATCCACGGGGTCCGAGGCTTTCCTTCCACAGATCCTCGTATGATATACCGTCAACTTCCTGTAAGCACACAATATCCGCGTCGTACGAGATCGTTTCCTCCTTGAGCAACTCGCGGCGGTACTTCCATGCAAGCGCCCACGACTGCGTGTATGCGTACAGTTGCGGCGTAGCATAGCGGTCACATAGTGTGTTATAAGTCATGACCTTCAACGGGTTGCGATCTGCAACTGGCTCTTCAAATTCGAGCCACTCGCGCGGAGGTGAGGCTTTCTTCACAGGGGCGCGTTCCCGCAAATCGGTAATGACGCCTCTAGTGCCTTCCTTTGCCAGCAGCTCTCGTGTCCTATCGCTAATGGGATTCCCTTCAAGCCCTAGTACTTCTAACTGAAACAGCTGTCCAAACTCATATGGTAAGTTCTGGATCTTGTTGTCAAACAGAAACAGGTACTTCAAGCTGAACAAAAAGCCAAGCTCGGGAGGTAGCTCTGTCAGCAGGTTGTCAGATAGATCCAGAACCTTTAGCTGATTCAGCTTGGTTACGGCAGTCGGTAGAGCCACCAGCTTGTTGTGATTCAAATAGAGTTTCTGTAGAAAGTCATAGTTGAAAAGCTTTGGGGTCAGCCGCTGCAGTCCCTGTCCCGATAAATCCAATGCAGTCCAAAACTGCTTATTAATCTCCTCATTGATCCTTCGTTGCCTTTCCTCCTCTAACTCATCTTTCTTCTGCTGCGGATTCATGGGGTATGACCCGCCATTTGCCATCTTTGCTACGCCCTTGATCGGTGTGTGCTGACTGCTGCTAACCGTTGAAGCAGGCTGCTGGCTCTGCTTAACAAATTGCAGTGCAAGTTCTGTCACCGTCATGGGCATATTTCCTTGTGCTGTTGCGCTCGATCGTGATTTGAGGGCGGCACTCCGAGCGTAGCTATGCGGCGAGTTCGTCTGTCGTGACAGCTGTGCAAGCTGAACTTGCTGCTGCCAGAAAGTCGACCGCGCCCATGCCTCGTCGCCCGCCCCTTCAGCTTTAGCTGTCTGTGTTTGCTGAAACTGCATCTTACACGTCGCTCATTGTCGTTCTGCTGTCAGTATCAAACCTTGTAACTTCCCGCTGTTTGTTACTTTCTCGAGTGTCTGTCCCTTGAAATCAATTGGTTAAACCCCCGAGAGAGAATTAGTGCCCGGATTCATGGGTCGCGCCCTGCATTACCTGCGAAAACCAAGCGAGGCTTGCAGTGGTGGTGGTTATATCAGTACCTGGTCCAATTCCAAGCTATCCAGGGCTCCTGCAAATAATCACGGTAAGGATCCAAGGATTTTCAATTGATTTCCATTACTTCGACGCAATACCAGCCCATTCCAAAGCAGCCAACAATCCAACAGATCAATTCGTGCCCACAAACGCAAAATGCCAACATCCGGTAAATCGCCAACTACCACGCCCTCCAGGTTCGCAGAATCTCCTCGCGACTTATAAAACACAACTTACATTCGCTACAAATTAGAATAAACACGCCAGAACAACGTGTCGACTTGATGGCGCGCTATAAACGTCTGCCTCTAGGCTAGCGACTGTCTGTTCGGCCCACTGACGAAGGCTCATATTTGGCAGTAGGGTAATCTAGGCTGGTTGTCATGGCGATAAATAAGTCGACTACTGAGCACTAGAAATGCATTGTAGTATCCATTTTACCATTTTACCACAGTTTGCAACTCTTTTTCGCCTTCCACAGTTGTCTCTAGTTAAATCCCACCAATATGGGATTTGATTCACACAGTGAAATACTCCGGCTTGCCTCCTGTGCTGCCGGCCAGAGGGCAAGAACCGCGGCTCCTGTACCTATAATTTGCAACTGGTGACTGATAGGTGTATTTCAAAGGAATAAATAGGGTATAGACAGTTGACTCTAGTGTCAAAGTTGGGAACCACGACCCCGACACGTTGCCGAGAATGGGTGATCCGGATTCCGGGCATTTAGCCGCGCATCCTCGGCGACGTTTCGCAGGTACATAAGGCGGGGTCGACGCTGCTATGCTTACGGCAGTTCGATTGGTTTAGAGAGGTACGTATTTGATATTAGGTGAGCTGAGTGGTAGCCTCGAGATTTTGCAAGCTGGCTAGGTTAATTATTGTGTGAGAACTTATTGTCCGAGAATATGTTGTCTGAGTAATCTTTTTGGGAGGCCATTTGCTGTCATTTCAAAGGTCTGCTTCTCTCCAACCAATGAGCGGGTCCCTAGCTGGATGCCCCTGTTGAGAATCTTGTCAGTCTCAATTACTTGAACAGATGCCGGGATTGTGAGGATAGCCGCCGTTAAACATGATCTTACCGTAGGTCAGGATAATGTCGATTCGGGTAGCAAAGACCCAGAAGCAGCTTGCAGTTAACTTGCTGAGGCATGCTCAAAAGCATGGTGGTTCGTGTCCATGCCACCAATGTAGTTCGCGCCCAGCCCAGGCGCTGATGGCCGGTAGCATTCTTAAGGAACGGGCATACGGTTCGTCAAATGGCCGGGTCCAGCCTGACTATGCATTTGAAATGGCAGCCAGTAATATTCGCTACGGTTCAGGTGTCACGCAGGAAGTTGGAATGGATCTTAAACACCTGGGCGCCAAGAAGGTCGCCCTATTCACGGATCCGAATCTGCTTGAGCTCCAGCCAGTTGCTACTGCTATAAAGGCGCTGGAACAGCAGGGCATCAACTATGAAATCTATTCGGACGTTATTGTCGAACCTAAAGATCACGGTGTCCAAGACGCTATTCAGTGGGCCCGTGACACCCAACCTGACGCGTACTTGGCAGTCGGTGGTGGCTCGGTCATTGACTATGCCAAGATTGCCAATCTATTTCAAGTCTATGGCGAGAGCGACCTGCTTGACTTTGTAAATGCACCCATTGGCAAGGGTCTACCCATTGAACGGACTCTTTTGCCTCTGATTGCAGTTCCCACCACTGCTGGCACTGGCTCCGAGACGACAGGGACTGCTATTTTTGACATGACATCCATTAAAAGCAAGACTGGTATTGCATCTCGTGCGCTCAAGCCAAAGCTGGGTATTGTCGACCCTCTTAACGCAGTGTCGATGCCGGCGTCTGTTCGAGCTTCGTCAGGCTTGGATGTGCTGTGTCATGCGCTCGAGTCCTATACCGCTATTCCCTACAATGAACGCACGCCCCGGCCAACCGATCCCATTCTTCGCCCAGCATACCAGGGAGCCAACCCTATCTCCGATGTGTTCTCTCTGGCGGCTCTTCGCATGATTGTCAAGTACCTGCCACGGTCTGTCCACGACCCGTCTGACAAGGAGGCTGTAGAAAATACTTTGCTGGCGGCTACGCTTGCTGGTGTCGGGTTTGGCAATGCTGGTGTCCATCTCTGCCATGGCCTCTCGTATCCCATTTCGTCGCAGAACCCTGGGTACCAGCATTATGACTACAACGTCGGCCACCCTATTGTTCCTCATGGCGTATCTGTGGCAATAACTGCTCCGGCGGTCTTCAAGTTCACTGCAGCATCGAATCCTGACCGCCATCTGGAGGCTGCATCGATCTTCGGTGTTGACACTTCGAATCTCAAGCGTGAGTCTGCCGGCGAGGCGCTCCGGGACGCCATCCTCGACTTTCTTCATAACAAGCTCGGCGACCAGCCCAAGGGTATCAAGGCACTTGGGTTCAAGTCGTCTGACCTTGACTCTCTTGTTAACGGTGCCATTCCACAACGTCGCGTCATCGCTCTCGAGAAAACGCTGCATCACGCTGAAGAGCCGACAATTCGTGAATCGCTTCGCAAGATTCTCGAAGAGTCTATGTAGCTGGTGTAAAGATGGGATATATTGATGAATACATTTGGCCTTCTGTTCTTTTTCTTGTCTGGGTAGTGTCAACGTTTTATTGAGTCAATATACACATTGTACTGTTGTGGCATATGGGCTACCAACTCGCGCAGTCCAAAACTAGTAACAGTCAAACCTACTCTTTAGCCGAATGGAATAAACACTAGTATCAACCTCAAATGAGAAGACATTAGCTAACTCTCAGGAGCTCCGTTGTCAGATTGTAGCAAGATCACGCATCCATATTAATACAGACAACGAGGTGCATATGCAGACTATTATCAGTGACGTAAACGCGTCCTTCTGCCGGCCGACGTCGACGTCTTGGCATTCAACAGGAAACCTGGGAGGCTCTAAGCCCTTGCCAATCGAAATGGCGTCGTCCTTTGAACAGGCGATCAAAATATGGACCGAAATTGGCCTCAATGTTCTACAGAAAACCCTCGACGAACAAGGAGTCAAAATAGTCGACAACCAATCGAACTCACTCAAGTCACGCAAGGAACTGGCGACAAAAACAAAGGAATTTCGCAAATTGGAGGATGCTGCTAAACTAACCGAGATCAAGGGATTACTCAAAGAATACCAAAATGAAATCGACAGGCTGACAGAGCGAGGCAAGTTCGCCGAAAGCTGTTTTATGAGCGTATACAAATCACTGGCAGAGGCACCCGACCCAAAGCCGCTACTCGAAGCAAGCGTCGACTCTGTGGTCACAGCATCTGAAGCAGCAAAGCTGGCATCCGAGAACCAGAGACTCAATGAGCTTCTAGGCAAGTACGCCGATTACGAGACTATAAAGGCGCGGATGGTAAAACTGGAGATGGAAATGCCGGAACGGGTTGCGGCAAAGGAAGCAGAGCTTAATGCCACATTCGACGAGCGAGAACGAGGATGGAAGGCTCGCGAGGCAGAGCTTGAGCAGATGGTGCAGGAGCTCAGGACTAATGGTTCGTCAGGACAGTCGCGAGAAGACACCGGCGATGGCTCGCGCATGGCAGAGCTCGAGTTTGTCTCTGCAGACCTGGATCGCGCCAACAGGCGAGCAATGGAAGCAGAAAAACGTAACGAGCAATTGCGAAGCGAACTTGAAGGGCTGAAAGCTGGCCACAGTGATGCGAAGCTGCGCGACCAGATTTCAGAGCTCGAGGGCGAGAACCGGACGCTTGCAACACGAATGGAGAGTACTCGTACTAGCCTTCGACTGGAAACGGAGAATGCTGCCAAGAAGATAGAGGCGCTTGATAGGGACGTTCAGCGCAAGGCAGACGAGATTTCAACACTACGAACAAAGCTCGAGGCACAATCGGATTACGAGGAAATCAAACGCGAACTCGATGTTTTAAAGTCAATTGAATTCCGTGACGACAACGCCGAAATCGAGAACACTAATGAACCAGGTAATCACGAGGCGAGCACAAATCTTGAAAAGATGCTGCTTGCTCGCAACAAACAGTTAATGTCCGATATGACTGCACTTCGAGTTCAAAACAGTGAACTTCAGGCCGAATGTGCCAAGTTCAGCAGTGGGCTCGCAGATGCCACCAGGGAGCTAGAGCGTATCAAGCAACTCAACAGCAAACTTGAAGATGACCTCACAACCGTACACAAAGGTGATGGCGCCGTGTCGGTCGTATCTGCGTGGACACGTCCAGCTGGCCGCAAGACCAGTGCCGCGGGCGGCAAGGTCTCACCAACTGCATCGATTATTGGTGGTGGTCAGGATCAAGGCAGTGGAGCCGATCCGGCTATCCTGCCTATCATTACGCAACAGCGCGACCGTTTCCGGGCTCGCAATGTTGAACTTGAAGAGGAGCTTCGGAAAAACTGGCTCACTATATCGTCGTTGCGCAATGAGCTCGACCGCATTAAGAAGGACAATGTTGACCTGTATGAGCGGACTCGCTATATTTCGTCGTATGGAGCAGGGCCCGTCCCGGCAGCGACCAGCGAGGCTAGCGTCGTTGATCGTTATCGTGACGACTACGAGGAAGGTCTCACTGGATTTCAGATGTTCCGGACCCAGGAGACAGAGCGGTTACTATCTCGCATGGGACCTCTGGAGCGTGTCTCTTACACATTTACTCGGTTTGTCATGGCAACGCGACAATCGCGAAAGCTCTTTTTCCTATACACAGTGGCCATTCACTGCATTCTTGCCCTTGTATTTATGTATGGAGGTGTTTCTCCCACTGTCCAAATGGTTCCTGCCGCTAATGCAAAGACAGGGACCGGTGTTGGCAAAGCCGTCTCTGGCGCTGATGCATGACCCTACTAGACTGCGTCGCTTGAATATACATTTTCTCGTCCACTGAGTCGCTCACCATTAGTCACAGAAGTACAACTTGAGTTTCAAAAGAGTACTGTTCGGGCGGCTGAATTGCCAGGGCATCTTTTCCACACTATCGCATAGGGGGACGATTAGATTAGGTGTTACAGTCTACGAAGCTCGCAAGCCTGGTGTCTACAGTGCCTAACATCCCTCCACACCCGTCTATCACAACAATTCGCACATCAAAAGTAGGTGGCGAGCCATCATAGACGGAAAAAAAGGCACAAAGAGGGCCCTAAAAAAGCCATAGCCGAATCATCAAAATATATTACAGCTTTTTTATGGTCGTTGCAAAAAGCGCGCTGCTTTTTAGGCGGCGGTCAGACGCTTCTGGGTAGCGAGACGGCCCTTCTGGCGAGCGTTGAGGCGCACAACACGCTTGTCATCGGCCTTCTCGACAGCCTCCTCAGCCTCGGTGACGATAACCTCGATGTGGCAAGGAGACGAACGGTAGGGGTTGATACGACCGTGAGCACGGTAAGTTCGTCG
>JAJLWU010000046.1:0-40902 GCA_030570855.1 Tardiomyces digboiensis | reverse complement strand
CAACGGACGTCGTTAGTGCGTGAGCTTCACGTTTATGGGTCCGTTGTACCTCTTCATAGCAAGGATCCTCGCAAATTCCAGCACCAGGGCTTTGGTACCCTCTTGATGGAGCAAGCCGAAAAGATCGCACGGGAGGAGCATGGCTCGGAAAAGATCTCAGTTATTTCTGGAGTCGGGGTTCGCAACTACTATGCTAAACTCGGTTACCATCTGGATGGACCTTATATGTCGAAGATGCTGTGATGATGGGACTGATTAGAGAAAATAGTAATTGGAGCAGTTGAATGACTGACATGCCACTGGACTTCAGTTCCATATAGTGATATTCATTATTTGCATTTACGTTAACACGCCTGGAACAAACCAAAACAAATAAAAAAGGTAATGCAAAATGGGTCCAGCCCAGAGCAACCAAGGGTAATAGAGAGCGACATTAGTCACAGTCAACTTGGATAAGCTTTTCCTTGTACTTGCCATTGTGCTTGTGGGTCACAACGATGGCCGATAGTTTACCGCCTTTGACACAACCGGAGTCTAGGCCCTTTGTGTACTTTTGGATATTGAGGCCAGATCGGGCATCATGGCCATAAAACACTTGGAGACGCTCTGATTTTGGCTTCTTGCTTTGAGCATCATTCCATAGCTTTGTCCAAGGCCGGCCATCATCATCCTCCGATGCCTCAGTCCAATCAGGTGGGAGAGCAGTACGGATACGCATGACAACGTCTGGATCTTGTAGCTCGAGATCATCAATATTCCACATGAGACCACCATGAACAGCCACGGCCTGGACGCCATTGCGGGTAACATTTCCTAATTCGAGGATCGAGGGACATGAGCCAAGGTACTCGACGTGACGAGGTTCGAGGATGCGAGCCACCAACTCGTCAGTTGGGCCTTGAATAGCAACAGGATCGCTACCTCTGCGGAAGTGCCGGCTCCAAACATCTAACCTAGAGGCGATGCGACGTATTGTACCGCCAAAGTACATCCCTGTGGGTTTTCTAGGCTCTTCTTGTTCATCGTCATCACTAAGGTCATGGTCGTTGTTACTCACTTGTTCGTCCACATGGGACGCAATACTTGTGACATTGGGTTGTTGTCGTGGAGGAGCGATCTTTGGGTCAGGAAGACCATGATACTCTGCGTAATAATGTAGAACTTCGTCCTCATGGTTTCCGCGGACACAAGCGGCGCTAATGTCCATGGCATATTCCAGCACCTCGATTGAGTCAGGTCCCTTTGTGATAAAGTCACCGCACATTACCAGGTGATCTCTGTTTTTGACGAAATGTGCCTTTTTCAGAAGTTTCTTGAGCTCTTTGAGATTGCCATGGACATCGCCTACGATAATAAGTCGCTTATCTTGATGGTGGTCGGGCTTATAGTCATCCGGCAGGGTTCCGACTCGAACTAGATCTGGGACCTCGGGATATTTCAGGGCGACATCGTGTTTGAGTCCTTGAATGGTAACATCAGTATTTTTCGCCAGCTTTGGGTATGCTTTCAGAAGCTGCCATCCACACAACAAAAGCAAAAGTACGCACGCTGTCCAGTGAGCTAGTCGCGGCAAAAGGCGACGGGTCCGCACCACTTGGACGTCTTCGCTCACCACATCTTCGTGCTGTTTGTCGGTTTTTTCCTTTTCGTCTGGCCACGTAGCCGCCATCATCTTTTTGGTCAGTAATCTGTTGAAGCGTGTTCTGATTAAAGATACCAAGATTCACAGGCTGAGTCCCAAAGCGACACAGACACTTGGCAAACTCTCGCGACCGATGATAAACTCATCATCATCCAAAGCCACACCCGAGCGTGAGTACAAGTCTTGTGCTTACTTCTCTTTGGTGGCGACGATCACCTCGAGAGAGTGAAAGGTCAAATAGTAAAATTAGAGATATCAAACTGAGAAACATATTTTCAGTCACTTTCGAAGTTTGTGGTCTTTACAACAGTCGCCACAACGGCCGACATAAACAGGCAAGAGTTACCAAAAAAAAAAAATCAAAACTTACCACAACTGATCAAACTAACTCAGACTGCCAAGTTCAACTCCTCAAGTTGTCAAATCGCGAGTGAGCGTGTGATAGCTCCTCTATAACACTTTCCGCGTAGACGCACTAAAGGAGCTTGTGGTCGGAATATAAATCGCTGTCGAAAACCACGAGAGGGTCGCCGCCGCATGTATACAAATGTTAGGGTCGCTACTGTCCAGCCGCACCGAAGGACCCCTTGTGCCGATTTCCTCACAGAACAATGGAATTAACCGATCTTGTACTAACTTTGTAGTGCAAAACTCGGTGTAGCAAAGTTGCAGTCGTCACCATATGGTGTTTTTGGCGATATAGACCATGGTTCGTGCAATATGTGTATGCGACTGACGTGGTTTTGCAGCGTGCATGCTCAAAGATAATACCAACAACGAAAAGCCATTGAACTCAGCAGCAGAGTTAGCAATCCAAGCTCAATGTGGTCTCGCCCAGGAATCCATCTAAGACGACCTGTAAATTTGAGCCTATAACTATCCGCCACTTCCGACCGAGAAACTTGGTCGCATTGCACGTGCCTGAATCCATTCCTGCCAATGGATGATGGCGCGACCAGGCGAGGGTCTGCGGCTAGCCGGGGAGTCCCTCTGCCACCACTTCGGCAGTAAGTAAAGGCAGTGTGATGACCAAGGCGGCCAATAGCTGCCGAGCCCATTGTTTCCTAGAGTGCTGCGACCGGGGCTAACGGTGACAGTGTGTCACGATTTCGCGCTGCTACGATCTGCGATGAGGCAGATCAATGCGTGGCCACACTGCCTAAGTATGCACCGTAACCGCCACGTGAAGGCATTGACAACGTCGTTTGGTCGTTTGGCCATTTCACAGGTTGTGTGTCGCGTGAACCAGTCCCGTCATTTCTACAGATCATCGCCGACGTCTAACACCCAGACGCACGCAACACGCGATCACATTCAAGTGGCCATGCGCATATAAACTCGACCCCAGGGGTACCAAGCTCTAACCGCTAGGGCGCCACGTTAACCATTGTACACAAGCTTACTGTGTAAGCACCGGGTGACATTAGCAGTTGGCCTTTTGTAATGGGTCGCCGTTGCTGTCGTTTATTGGTTCGGATGCCAAATAGCTGCCAGTGCCAAGCCTGTAGCGATGCACGCTAAAATGAGCGACTCATGTAGAACTCAATGGAAAACTCTCGAACTAGGTTAAAACCGTATCTCTGCGCGAAAAGTCTCGTAGCGGTAGGCGAACGAAGACGGAGTGCCCAGGCACAAGACAACAGATAGTGAGCATCTGTTAATATGGCAAGTGAGAATTAACCCCAAAATAAAACGACTTTGACTATTTGCGAGCGATTCCAAAATGCAACGAAGGCATATGGTAACTTTGGCTTCGTTATGCCAAACCAAGCGTTATGATCCGTCAAGATCCATCAGCAACATTTTAAGACGATTGCCATGGTGATAGTTACCGTGGTGACGGTTTCCTCCCATCATCATGCTTTCATGTAGACTATGGGCAACTGTAGCGTTACCACAAAGTCCCGCGTCTGGGAAATTGCGTCAAGACAGCGTAAGATTACAGGAGACGACACGGTAACTGGCAGTTGAACAACGTGCACACCCGGGAATTGCGCACAGCGGACAAGGTCGGGGGCGTTTGCATTTGCCACAACCACACGAGACTGCCGGAAACGACACTAAGACAACGTGGCAGGCCAAGTACAAAGGTGGGAACGGTCGTTGGAATTTTGATTTTAGAGCTCAAAGCATACTATGGCAAACAGTGTGGCTACAGACGAGGTGCCAGCGCCCGCAGGAGCATCGACAGCTGGAGTTGCTAGCACCAATGCTGCCAGCACCTTGCCGCCAGAGGACGTGATAGATTGGAGCACGTTTTCACAGATCTTGGAAATGGACGAGGACGATCAGGAGTTTTCAAAGTCGATTGTGCAAAACTACTTTGATCAGGCGGAGTCGACTTTTTCGCAAATGGAGGCGGCATTTGTGGCAGGCAATCTCGAGGAATTGTCTTCATTGGGCCACTTCCTCAAGGGGAGCTCGGCTGCGCTAGGATTAACAAAGGTTAAGGACTCGTGTGAAAAGATTCAGCATTTAGGGTCGCGTAAAGACGAGACGGGCTCGGTCGAGGTCAACGACGATGCACTTTGTTTGGATCGCATCCGCACCACTCTTGATGACGTTCGAAATCAGTACTCTGAGATCCAGGAGTATCTACGCAGCTATTTTTGTGGCTCTTTGTAAAAGCGACGAGAGTCTAATTTTTCTCCAAATGGCAAACTTTTCTTGCTTGTATCGCCCCCTAGCCTGATGCCGGGTGTTTAGCTGCATGTGTCGATTCCATTTTTTTTACACCTTGCTGTGCCTAGTGTTGGCGTCATTTAGACAGTAATATCGATAGTTTTGGCTATTGTAAGCAACGTCGTTTTGCCACTTTTATTCGGCTCTTCGTGCCCTCGATCCAAGGTACCTGCTGATCTCTAGTGATGGGATACGCGTTGACAACTATGACAAGTCGGCATCGCTGCCGTCTAAATTGAACGCGCAAAGCCTTTTCCGGTAATTTTTATTTTTTTTCCCTCTTTGACGCGGGCTTCCCGACAAGTGGCATCTGCAGCTGACGCCGAGATTGCAGTAATATCAAACTAAAACAGGGGTCACACTATTTAACACGCACGATTCGTGATTTATAGCTTGTCTTGTGGTTTTCTCAGTATCTTCGTAACGTCGTCTATCGAGTGAGTGCCTTCAAGTTTGCGTGGTTGCCGGTTCAAAAGCACACGGTCATGTCACTATTACGTCATCTCGAGAAAAACTTTAACCCTACAGTTCTTGCGTTTTTGAAAATCTATTTCTGGATACAACAGTCGTCCAGCTTACTTCAAGTACGACAGTGAACCATCGCAAGTCGAACCTCTTGATTAGTCCCAAGTGATCTGTACCCCGCAAAGCCGAGCAAATTGACCCCTTGCATGCCCTGGCCTTACTAGCCAAAGGGGACCCGCCGCCGCAGGCTCTCACCTGAGGACTATGATTTTTCCTACTCAGTCCCGAATGCCTATATTGATAATGCTTGCTGCCTGTTCCTTGGCAATTAATTGTGTGCTACCCCATCGCCCTCCCCCTAGCCATCTGGTAGCTCCGGTAGGCTCTTTTCAAGTTAGTACTTTCGCTTGACCACCGTTACAACCCATCGTCCTCGAGGCCCAGGTGCTTCTTTGGAAGGAACTTTAAATGCCGGAGTGACTCGGGCATGTACACCTGGTCGACAATCCCGTTTTCGTAAGAAGGATTGTACTTATACTCTGCGCCATACCCAATGTCTTTCATGAGTTTTGTGGGCGCATTGCGGAGATGGATGGGTATAGTGGCGGCGGCCACGCCAGGTTCAGACTTGAGTGCCGCCTTGACAGCGTTGTAGCCTCGATATACCATCACTGACTTGGGAGCGCGCGCTAGCTTGACGGCGCAGTGAGCGAGAATACAATCCGCTTCGGGCATCCCTACTTGCTGGACGGCGGTGTAGGTCGCGACTGCAAATGGTAGGCAAGTGTCGTCGGCGAGCCCAACATCCTCGCTTGCAATACGCACCATGCGCCGGGCAAGATACAGTGGGTCTTCGCCAGATTCAAGCATGCGCCCAAGATAGAAGAGTGCCGCGTCTGCATCCGAGCCGCGAACCGACTTGTGGAACGCCGAGATTGTGTCGTAGTGGGCGTCACCAACTCGGTCGTATAGCATATGAGTACGTTGCAGCACCCGGCGAAGAGCGTCCACGGTGATTTCACTTTTACTGGTTCCTTTAAGCGAACTGAATGCTATTTCCATCAAGTTGATCGCAATGCGACCATCACCATCGGCAAGGCTCGCCAAATACTTAACGGCGCCTTGTTCAAATGCAAACGGGGTTTCACCATCTACAAGCCGATTTTCATTAAGAATCTTAACTGCCCGCTCCAACATCTGCTCAATTTCCCCCTGATTGAGCTTGTGGAGTACAAACACCCGGCATCGCGACAGCAGGGCCCCATTCACCTTGAATGACGGGTTCTCGGTCGTAGCTCCGATTAAGCATATGTCTCCTCGCTCTACATATGGTAGAAAAATGTCTTGCTGCGCACGATTGAACCGATGGATTTCGTCTAGAAACAGAATTGTCTTTCTTCCAAGTAGCTTGCGATCATTCCTTGCCTCCTCGAAGATCCTTTTACAATCTCCTGTCGAATGTATAGTCGCAGAGAGTTCCACAAACCGCGATTTTGTAGTATTTGCTACAATCTGTCGGTTAGCGTGCTCTTAGTTGTCGAGATTTTACGTAAACTGCACACAGCACTTACTCTTGCAAACGATGTCTTTCCGACGCCCGACGGGCCCCACAGAATAAACGAAGGACATGAACCAGTTTCAATAAATTTCCGTAAAATTCCCTCAGGTCCCACAAGATCTGACTGCCCAATAAACTCCTCCAACGACTGTGGCCGGATTTGGTCTGCTAGTGGTGCATTGCTATTGACTTTATGCTTTTTCTTAGGTAGCTCATCCTCGTCGGGTTTTGCTGTTGTATTTTCACTCTTTGAATAACCCTTTGGTGGATCTACCGGCCGCTTGGTAGGTGTTATTGCAGCAGGGGACGAAGAAATTGCTGTGGCATCTCGTTCTTCTTTGGTCT
Organism: Tardiomyces digboiensis; assembly: GCA_030570855.1. Taxonomy (NCBI): domain Eukaryota; kingdom Fungi; phylum Ascomycota; class Dipodascomycetes; order Dipodascales; family Trichomonascaceae; genus Tardiomyces; species Tardiomyces digboiensis. The sequence goes on along the minus strand of JAJLWU010000046.1, from coordinate 34,210 downwards.
TTGTCTGAAAGAAGTTGTGTGGCTGTGAATCCTTAGTGGCAACAGATTTGCTCTCCAGGTCTGGACTGGGACATCCTTTGTCTAGATGCCGGTTCACGTCCAGCTCCGTCGTCTCCTTATTGCAAACAGGACATTTAACCATAGCCGTGCTAGATTTTCGTCTCGGTCGGTGTTCAACGAGACTCCGGGCGCGCGACTTCGTCTGTAGCCGTGCGGTAGCGCAGCCGTATATGCAATTATGCATTATCCACTGGATGTGCTTGTGCTTTTGTAACTTTTGTAACTTGACTGGCAGCGATATCTAGTAACCCAGTTATTAAAAGTGATGTGAATCGGCTGAAGGTGGTAAGACCAAATTCTTTTGAGATAGGCCGAGCTGCTGTTCGCCTAGAAAGACTCGCAGTGGTCACTCGAAACACATATCCCACAACACCTCGACAGGCAATTCCGTCACTTATTTGTATCTCAAAATACTCTACACTAATAACGTATTGTGCCCTTAATTCGGGCTCGCTATGGGCCGGCTCCGTATACTAGGGTTACCGTCAGCCGTGCCCGCTTCGGGCCCAAATATCGATGCAATATGCTCTCCACATTCCATCTTTGATGGAATACTAGACTCGAATCATGGCATCGCGCCCGGGAGGCGCACTGTTTGAGCCTCCGAACTTTGTTCCAGCGGTGGAGCCCGTGCGAGATCGCCGTGATGAGCAGACTGTAAGTGTCCAGGTCAAGATGACTGTCTGGTCTCACGAACTCAAGGTGTCATCGAACGAGGTAATTGTCGATATGGCGCTGTTACCCAACTCTCAGGAAGGCGACATTGCAGAAATACTTCCTGTAAATCCTGGTGGCCGCAAGTTATACTTTATTATCAAGAAAATTCCCGATGACGTCAAAAAACAAATGGCAAATGTCCAGGTATGTTTACGCTACACGACTGGCTGATAGCCAATTGTGTCCAATTGGTTCTAACGCCAGATTTCTGTCCTCAGCAGCCTCTTCTCCGAGCTACAATTGGTACCACGAAGTGAGATAACTGTTCGCCTTAGACCTAAACATGAGGTTACTGCCGACGCTGTGGAGCTGCACTTCAAGGATGCCTATGTTACAAGGGCAGACATGTGGAGAATTTCCTCTGGCCTAATCGGTCAGTGCCTATACGTTGGCCAGAGAATCGCTTACTATGATAGCTTGCGAGTTTACGTTGGCGCTGTCTACAGAAAGGGCCACAAGGCATTCTCAGCCTACGTTGGATCCCAAACTAGAATGGTGTATCGTTCAGAATCTTCCCGGTATATTTTCTTTATCCAAATGTCTTCTGACATGTGGAATTTTGAAGAAAATGGAGATGTAATGTTTCACAAGTTGGTCAACTCGTTACTTCCCGAGGTGTTCAGACGATGGAGGGATATGGATGCACATCATGTTGTATCTGTGGTACTATTTACCAGCATCGATGAATCAAAGGACAGACAGAAGCTCTCTCAGGGAGAACGGCCCTCGCGCACCGAAGATTATTACCGGGTCGTTATTGATCAAGTGCAAACGAGCAAGTGGAGTGACATAATGGCCACTCTCAGGTACGAATTTGAGCGGTTCGCCCGAGACGTCCTCCTAGATAGACACACCGGAAAGCTGCGAGGACGAGTTCTCCCATCCGTCAAGGGCAACCTTCTCGAGGCCATAAGCTTTGCCACTTCGCTTGTATCAAGCAAGTTCTACGATCGTGACTTGCGGCGAACCAATCTCCAGGTGGAAATAATTACGCCTGGAAGCGGTATATTTGATGTGGATTATGACCTTTTGTATCAAACCAGCGCCAAACTTCTGTCAATTGAGATTGGAATCGACATTTTCTGCTTAAGCCGCCGCCCCCTGCATGTAACCCCATTGTTTCGATACTTGGCACCCGGACCTGGACCCAAAAAGGTTGTCAATTGTGTGCCAAGCTGGCTTGACATTTCGTTTTGGAGCAGCACCGATTCCAAGGGATACATGTGGATCCCCCGGTGTCGAATCTATGACATTCAGATGATGGGACTCATGGAAAACGATGTCAGTGCCATCAGCATTGACTATCTACAGTGGGTTTCGGGAGCAAAGCAACTGGCCACGTTCACGAACTCTTATGACGACAATATATACAAATCAAGGGCCGCTATTGCAAATCAGAGACTCATCGAGGAAGCCATCAGCTCAACTACCTCGTCGGTTCTTCTTCGACCAAACGTTTCGACGTCTACTCTGAGAGCCGACTCTGCTTCAAGAGACCCGCTGCGCACCGTATCAAAATCAATACCGGCAACCGCCATAATTTCATCGCCTGTCACCGATGCAGAATCAAGCTCTTCATCTGTGCTGCTGGCGAATACCATAAAGTCGTCAAAGTCTCGTATCTCTGCTCTGACGTCTCTTCTCTCCCTCGGCGGCGGTGGTGGTGGTGGTGGTGGCTCTAGTGCCAGTTCAAGCTCAAGACCAAGCTCTCCGTCCTTAGGGCCTGTTTCCCCAAGACCGTCTCTGTCAAAGTTGAAGGACCTCGAAGCGGGGGCGTCGTTGTCACACAAGACCTCCTTTGTTGCAGATTCGCAGTCTACAATTTCTTACCCAACCTCGACGTCGCAGATGATAAGTCGCTCGCCGACAAAAGAACATCGACGAACGCCGTCAATGCCAATAAACGCAACCCCAACTGTAGCCTTGGCAAGTGACCTTAAGTTGGGAACTCCACCCTCGCAATCTCCAAAATCAAAGAGACCTATTGGGCCAAAGCTTGCGTCGAGCCCTCAAAACTCATTTTCAAGTTCTGGCGACCACCACACAAAGGATATGTTGGAGCACAATAATTACATGTGGGTAATCGTCGACAATCCAGCAAACACTGGGAGTGAAGGGGCATCTCTCAACATATCAAATTATGGTCGGTGGCGAAACGTATTTCCAAAAGGAGTCAAACGCAAAGCCGTCAAATGGCGCTCCCTCAAATCTCCGGCATCGCTACCGTTGGCAACAGAGATATTCCCATCTGTTGAGGAATTCTTCAAGAACTACACGTTTCAGACTTACGATGTTTCTCTTGATCCTGAGAATGGAGACAACATGAACGCAGGCGACTTGTTTGCTGAGATGGTCGCTTTGCGGCTCCATATTGGATTCCAGATCGTCGTTGGTGACCGGGTTAGTAAAGTCGAGAATCAATCGCGCTTGGGAGGCAATGCGTCTCTCATTGTACAGACGATACCCAAGGACTATTATGGCATTCGAATCTACATGACTAGAAGCAACCAGATTCATCGGCTTTCAATTGATCATTACGGAACTATCAATGTACAACTATATACAAAGGTCGATATAGACCTTCCGCCGCGTCTCCGGGACTATCATCCTTTTGTCCGAGCTTGTTTTGACAAGGACTATATGCGAACCCCAGGCAACTTCTTTGACCCAAGTGTTCGTCTCATTAACTGGAACATCCTCGATCAACAGCTGGCAGGCTACACGGATGTTGTGCAAGGATCAGAGCGAATGCTCTTCAAGATTCGGTTTGCTCTCGTTCCCGCTTACGTGACTCAGAAAACCATCATCAACAAAAGTGAAGGATCGGATGATTTGACTGCTGAAGAAGTTCGTCTTGAAGGATTGCGCAGAGTAATTGCTATGATTCATCGGGGAATGTATCTATCTCGAGAAGAAAAGAAGTTGAAGGGTTTACGCCGCAAGGAGCAAGTCGCGCCAGACATTAAGTTCTACACAGGCGACTTGGGCACCTTTCTCCAACAGCTATTTCAGGAATACAACTTGCAAGATGAGCGTGAAAATTTGAGTGGCAGCTTACGAGGTAAAGAATCTCTATTTGCCAAGTCGTCAGAGCGGCTCAACAGGGGTGTGAAGTTGGGCCAGCTTGCTAGTGAGATGCAGAGTGACCGAGGTATTCGGCTTGTAGATCGTCGTTGGCACTGGAAAACTCACAAGAATTGTTTTATTGGCCAGGAGTTTGTGGCGTGGATGATTGATACGTTTACAGACATCGATACCTCGGAGGCAGCGGTTGAATATGGCACTCATTTGATGCAGACAGGTCTGTTCCACCACGTCGAGCATCGTCATACTTTTCTCAATGGTCACTATTTTTACCAGCTCGATCCTCAGTACGTCACTGATAAGTCACAGTCACAGTCGCAGAAGCAAAGCTGGTTTGGTATCCAAAAGGGATCGAGTACCACATCACCGTCAATGGTAGGTCGAAAGAGATCGGAAACAAGTTCCTTGACTCCAGGAGATCAAGGGGCGAATCTTAAGAAAAACGGAAGTATTATGTCCCACGGCTCGGAGAAGTCTTCAGGAAATTTCCGTGCCGACTCTCAGCCTAGGATTTTACTCAGTCGATCTCTCAAGTATGACCTTGATCAGGCGGGACGTGGCAATAGAGCAGAGTATCTTACTGTTCACGTTGATCGCGTCCATAATCCCAAAAATGCGTTCCACCTGCGTTTCGAGTGGCTGAATGCAACTCCAAAACTCATTGACGACGCCATCGTGAACATAGGACGGCTATCGGAGCAGTACGGACTCCGCTTAGTTCAGTTGCCTTTGGATGAAATTAGCAGCCTTCCAAATGACTCTCCATTTAGCTCACTCATCACCGTCAAATTCGCCATAAACCCAGCGTCGCTTTCTTGGACGGAAGCTTCAGTCTTAGATCCGTTGCTCGAAGATCCTTATTTTTACCATAAGTTTTATCTTGAGCGCATGGGGTTCGTTCTTGATACTGACCCAGTGTCCAACCTCATTAGCAAGGACTTTGAGATTGAATACAGTTGGGGCAAGCCGTACTACAATTTTGCTCAATATGTTCACACCTCTGGGACAGTTATCTGCCAGATTTTGGGTGATGGCGACATTGTGTTTTTTATAAACACAATTTTCCTGTGCCGCGTCACTGCCGCTGCTCCGAGTGCTTCAGTTGCCTCTATTAGCCGATCAATGCCACTCCCTGTAGATGTCATCGATTCCGCTCGTTCTTTGGCCACGAATGAACGTCTTCTCGCGGAACTTTTTGATGAAGCAAAACGGACGTGGCTCGCGGACAAGCTCGACTTGGATGAAAGTGAACTAGAGGTTGGCGTTCCCGGCAACTATGCGTCTTACTATGAGTGAGCACGGCGTCTATTCTTGTGTGACCTCTGGTCTAGGCATCTCTGTTATAGGTACGCATCTCGTCGTGTAGAAATTCGTGAATCTATCAGATTTCGTTGTATGTCATATCTAATTCAGCCGTTGGACGATTTTGATAAGATCGCCAAGAACCCCGGCGGCGGTGACCTCGGCTCCAGCTCCGGCCCCTTGGATGACAAGGGGATTCTGATATCGCTCCGTTTTGAAAGAAATTACGTTGTCAGAGCCATTGAGCGAGGCAAACGGGTGAGAGGCATCATACTTCTCAATTCCAACACTAACAGAGCCACTATCAGAGAGATCAACTTTGCCCACAAATCGGAGAACTTTGTTCTCGGCCTCGGCCTCGGCACGTAGCTTGTCAAGCTCAGAGTCATAGTCCGGGAGCCGTTGAAGAAACTCCTCAGCTGAAGCAGCAGTCTCGAGAGGTTTGGGAATCAAGCTTTGGACAGGGAACGAAGTTGGCGACTTCACTTCATACCCCGAGAGGCGTGCTAAAATCGTTACCTTTCGGGCGACATCCATACCATTGAGATCGTCACGGGGATCTGGTTCAGTATAGCCGAGGTCCTTAGCAACTTTGACAACCTCGGAGAACTTGACGTTTGAGCCCTTTAACGTCGAAAACTGATTGAAAATATAGCTGAGAGTTCCGGATACAATGCCCTCAATTTTTTCCACTTTGTCGCCTGTGTCAACGAGGTCCTTCAGGGTGCTAATGACAGGTAAGCCAGCACCCACGGTGGCTTCGTGATAAACAAGGGCGCCAGACTTGTTGCTGGCACCAAAAATCTGTTGCCAGAGCTCCAAATCGCTTGAAAATCCCTTTTTATTGGGAGTAGCAATGGAGATCTTGTTGCTGAGGAACTTGGGGTAGTTCGCAGCAAGTGCCTCATTCGAGGTGTTGTCCACGAGGATGGCAGGCCTGTCGCCCTTTTTAAGAAGCTCAATAAGAGCATCGACAGAGGGCGCCGAAGTCTGCGAGTTGGCAAGGTCGCTCTCCCAAGTGTCGAGAACGAGGGGTGTAAAGTCGTTGGAAATAACGGCTCTGCGGCTAGTGGAAATAACCACAGTGTTGTACACGTTAGGAACTTTCTTCGACAGCTGATTCAGCTGCTTGATGAACACCGCACCGACGTTTCCAGCGCCTTTTGGTTAGTATGTACCGGAAAATAGCTTTGATAGGCAAAACAACCTCGGGGCCTATCACTCACCGATATCGGATACCGCCGAAATCGGTCAGCCATTGTTCTTAAAAGCGAGCTGGAGTTGCAATCCAAACAACATTTGTAGAAATACTCACCAACAATTGCAATATTGACACTAGTCATTGTTGCTTCTGATTAATTTTCCTTGAATTTGGCCGTCAGCACGCAACTTGAGTTCTCGGATAAGTCATGTGCGGCTGACCTCAATGACACAATTGACAAATGCTTGCATAATGCTATCGATGGCTGCAGACAGTACCGTTATCATGAGTAGCAGCAGCAAGTTTGTTTCGTTTATCAAGGGTATAAGGCATACGCTGGAAAGGTTCAATGCTTCGGGGGGGTTCAAGTGTGCTCTCGTGGTCGCCGGTAATGAGTCCGCCGACCTCGACTCGAGCGCCAGCTCTCTAGTGACCGCTTACATGTGCGATCTTGCGTTTCGCAAGTCACTGAGCCCCTTTTCGAAGGATTTTACACCTTCTGGCGTCTTCCCGGTTTTCAACATTAAGAGATCTGACTTGAAATTGCGGCCGGATGTAGTCTATCTCCTTGGTAAGCTCGGCATACGTGAAGAAGACTTGCTGTTTCTGGACGACATCGTGGCTACACGGCAACAATGGGATTCATCGTACGTCTTTCTTGTAGACCATAATGTGCTTACAGGGGAATTGGCGAGCGTCTTTGAGGATCGCGTAGCAGGTATCCTTGATCACCATGCTGATGAGAACAGGTATTCCGAGTCTATCACTGCAGTTAAAGGACCGAGGTTAGTGCAGACAACAGGAAGCTGCTCGAGCCATGTTGTGAACTATTGGTACGCCATTTTAAAGGGAATTGGCGCATTCGAGGACCAGGCACTACTTGAAATGGCAATGGCTCCAGTGGTTGCAGATACATCTAATTTGAGGTTTAGAACCGAAGATTCAGATAGACAGTGTATGGACGTTCTAAAGCGCGGCGGTCTGGACCCAGAAAAGCTCGCAAGAGAACTGGATGAACGCAAGCGAGATATCAGCGGTATGTCAAGTCGTGATCTGCTCCGCAAGGACTACAAGGAGTGGACCGAGTCTGGCGGAAAGGTTGGCTTCAGCACAATTGTGCGGTCGCTTGAGTGGATATATTCGAATCATAAAGACTTTGATACTGCCATTTTAAATTGGTCCAAAGAGAACAACCTCGATGTTTGTGCGATAATGACGTCGTTTCATGACGAAAAGGACAGATTCTCCAGGCAACTCGGCATAGTGGCAACTACCTCAAAAGGTGGTCCCCTTGTTGACAAATTTCTGCGCTGTTCCCGAAGCACACTCAACCTCGGTCGTATCAACCTTGATAGCACCTCAATGTTGATTACTTTTACCCAACAGAACGTTGCAGCGAGTCGGAAACAGGTTGCTCCGCTTATGCGCCAAGCCATGACACTTTAATGCATATCAGGTAGCGCCATCACTTATATCATAACGTCGTAAGATGCTCACGTTCCACTTGCCGAAAAGCCTAGCGTTTTCTGGGAACGAGTTTGTATACTCCATTAACTGATGCTCAAGATAGTCAAATATTGCTCCTGGTAACCTGACTATTTCCACATCTCCTCGCGACTGCTGGAGCTCCACGATGTCCTCGGGCTTTGACGAGTAAAATATCTTGAGCGCACGCACCGCATGGTCCATGCGACCCGTCACAAGCTTGACGTCTAAGTTAAAAACCCACAAAAGCATTTTTTTGTCATGGTCGCCTTCAATCAAAAACGTGAATATTGCGTGTGAGTCGACCAAATCAAGTAGAATACAAGAGATGAACATCTCACTTGGGTATTCAGAGGCCCTATCGTGAGTACTCCGCGCCATTACGAACAGTAATACACTTACATATCCTTTCCTCCTCCCATACATAGCGACCACTTCCAAAGCTGCAAGTAATCCATATGGTCTTCGCCTAGATTGGAATTGCAGCTTGAGCATTCAATCGTTCCGTTGCGAATAGAGATGTTGGTGATATCTCCTGCCTTGACAAGAAAGTATGCGGCAGAAATAAACGCGGACCCCTGCCTAGGAACAAATTGAGAGACTGAATATGCCTTATTGAATGAACGAGCAGACTCGTCGTGGGGTTTCTGGCAATGCCAGAAATCCATAGTCTCTGCCCAGTGCTCTGACGGCATATCTTTCCAGGCTTTAATGGATTCTGATACTACCGAGCCACATGATTTACATCGCAACTTAATGCCAGCTTCCGACTGTTGAATCTGGGTCGCAGTCCATGGGATGGTTGCCGACTTGTCTAGAAACGAAGTCTTAGGCCGGTATTGTTCATGTAGCTCTGGCGAAGCCGGAAGTCGAAACGAAACTGTACTGTTCTCTTGTTTTAAATCAATAATGCCTTCAGAAACTTTGACAGTCACATCTTCTGGTAGACTCAAATCTTTTGCCTTTTCCGTCCCGTCCACAGAATAGTGTACGACTGCAGTGCGAAGGTCCTTAAACCGGACATTTGTGGCCGTTGCGCCATGTGGAAACTGTAATGATACGGCAATTGACTTTATTCTCGCAAGATATTCTGCGAAATATAATACACCACCCATTAGTCTGTTACTTTGTATGTGAAATCATCTCAGGCAAGTATCGAGGCGAACGGCTAGTAACCCCAACCCATTCATCAAGTGGCCATATTATTATTATTATTATTATTATTATTATTATTATTATTATGGACGCCAAGTAGCCCTCAACCTAGTGAAAGCTCGTTGTACGGCTGTATACCACAACCCACACTGGGCGCACACGCTATGACTTGAGTTCTTGGAGTTGGCCGCGTCGTTGATTTACAACTAGAGCTGACATTCTCTTTCCAGTCGGTGTACAACTGATATAAGAGTTTATTGAGGCGCTTTGGCGCCAATATGGTATGCTTTCGTCACAGGTCTATCTTAGATTCCCACTAACTCCAGTCCCACTTCGTCGCATTAAATGTGTACGAAGAAGACATCCAGCACGATGCAGAGCAGCACACTAGAGAGCTACAGGTGAGTACATGATCTTTATGTCATTTTGCAGTAGCATCTTTCGCAATTAGTGTTGATGCTGAGAAGGGAAGTAGCTGGTAGCTGACCACAGCTTGAAGATGCACTAAAGCTGTTTCAAACCGCTCTCAAGCTTCAAAAGGACAGAAATCTTAAAGAGGCAAAAAGGCAATACCAGAAGTTATTTAACTTGGATTTGCTAAGGCTGTCTTATGAATCAGGACTGCCGCCGGCAGCTTATAAGCTAAAGTATCTCGCTTGTCGAAATCGTGGTGAACTGCTACTGGACGAACTCAAAGACGATCTGGCGGCAATTGAAGATGATCAAGAGGTCGTTGATCGAATCGGTTTTGCAATCGATGACTTTTGTGAAGCTCTGGACTACAATGACGACGACCCGGCTTTTTTTGAGGTGCTTCATGCACTAAGCACGGCCCTGGGGTACGAACGGATAGCAAGGCTCGCGCTCGAAAGCATTTTGTCATCAGATACTCGCCCTCTCGGCTTTAGCAATGCCGTGACACGGCTGTCTCATTTGTCGTTCCGAGATGTTGACAATGTCCTGACACTACGGGATATGTTGCTCAAACTCGGGGACGAAGATGCACTAAGCGACGTGCCGCTATTAGCCAAATTGAGAACAATGCAACCTCGAATACCAAGAAATTTACCCCGAGCTAACTACTCTTGGATTCCGCCTAATGTTGTCGAGGCTGACTCTCTTCGCGGTTTGACCACATCACTTGTGAGCCAGAGGTTGGAAATTACTATTACGCAAGCCGATTGGTGGGACGTCATCAATTCTTTAAACGATGCAGTTGTATCGTTGGCAAGGACTGGAAAAAAGAAGCTTGAAACAGACGACCCGTATTGGCATGTCGAGACTCCACTTTTTATTGTGAAGTTCATCGACCTTTACAGCAAAGTTTCTCGTGCTGAAAAAGTAGAACTTGAAAATGCCTCTGTAGAAGTGGAAAGCAATGCCCCTGGAGCTATCACGGTTAACAGCGGAGCAGCGTCCGGCGGTGACACCACCATAGCGAACGGTGATCAAGCCAAAGAACCAACGGAAGAGCCACGTGAAGAAATGCCACAAGTTATGGATATCGATGAGTCTGTAGCAGCGACATCGGTTACAGGGGCGGAAGATTCCCCCAGGAAAAGGGCCACAAAGCGAGTGCAAGAAAATGGTAATGGCTCACATCGATCAAGCAAGCGCTTCCGAAGTGACGATAACATGGGTGGTGTTGACTCTGCGCTAGATGAGGCGTTCTTTGATCAAGTTGACTCGTTTGTCTCTCTGTGTGGCCTTAAATTTGAATCAGTGGTGCCTATTTTTGTCGAGGGTATTTATTCGCCCGAGGAGCGATACATCTACGACTTCAACCAAACTCTGAAACACTGGGATGACGATCAGGCTGAAGTATTCCTCGCACAGGACGATATTAATGGTAGTGGCAAACGCAACAAGAATGAAAAGAGCGACAAGTCTATCATGCAGGTACTTGACCAAGCAGCTCTTCAGGCAAAAGAAGTTGTCCGGCCGGCATATGTAAGTCGGGCGAACGAGATTGAGAACTTTGTAAGAATTGCCAATGAAGGAAACATGCATTTGCAGCAAGTTCGTGTATTTTTGTTGGACACTTTGCTTACGTCAACTCCGGATTCTTGTGGTCACTTGCACTTCTCTATTCTCGAAGATTACTGGCCAAAACGAATGAGTGCAGCAGTATTTCGCCTCGTGGAGCTGTGCGACGCAAGTTTGTATGAAATGCTGAAGGGCACAGTATTCAGCACTGGTCCTATTGAGTCAGCGACCGTTGTTCACAACTGCGAGCTGGCAGGCGCTGTGTTTGAGGTGTTGGCCGATGTCTACCTTTCAGCTGAAAAGCAGTACCGGACAATCACTGAAGATGGAAGAACAAGCAAGACCTCTACTGCCATGTTACGGGAGCTCGAATTTAGGGTTTCGGCGCTGAAAAGCCGTGTAATGAGATGGCAGGGTTTGTGTAGCGATATCTTTTCACGTTACTCTGGTCCTTTGGATAATATATTTGAGCTCAAGCTACGACACGAATGGGTATCGATCTTCTGTGGCAACATATACGATTTGGGCCCGCAAGAGAGTCTAGCTAGGTACGAGGAACTCCGGAAAGAATTAGACTCTTCTCCTAGACTTGTCATCTCCTTCAACAACTACGCTTGCATCCCAGAACTGTCCCTCAGTGGTTGCAATACACAGATTTCAAAATATAGAGCCGGTTCCATCTTCGCGAGAATTTTTAACAACGATGAACAAGAGACTGGCTGGTCAAGGATAGACCTTCTGGAAGCGATACTGATCCAGGATGAGGGTGGTGTTTCCAAGCAAGAGCTGCCAGAGAAAGACGCAATAAATCAGTTTCTGTCGACTGCTTCGCTGGAATTTAAGCTCAAGCTGTGGTATTTGCTGCTTGATGCTTACAACGAGAATGGAGATAACGAAAAGTCTCTCAATGGCTTTCTTCGCATCTTGGTCTCCAGTATTGATGAGATTACGGGAGAGAAATACCACGCTAAGTCTGAGAGCCAACGGATGGGTCTCTTGCTACGCTCACTTAATGTATGCTTGGACATTAATCAGAGTGTGCTAAAAATATTACGAGAGCATGAGGACCTCCTAGATCGCATGACTCTCGAGAGGCGGAAATCGCTGACGAAGAAGTTAATTAAGGTTCTGCGTATGCTACATATGTACGTTCTCATGGATGATGCGATTAATAATAACGTCATCCAGGCACCGTCTCACCCATCATGGGATAAGGTCGCTGGGCAACTGAAGCAACTGGTATTGTTTTCGTGGAGCGTCTTTTATTTCCTGTTCAAATCCTGTCTGTCAGAAGAGCGTAAAGCTTCGCCCGACATTCTAAACGATGTCTTAAGTATTATTCATGAGGAACTTGGAACCCGTGGCTATTGTGGTATCTCTGACAGCGTTTTTCTGGATATGTGCATTGACGAAATTGTTCGCCTTGATTGGGAACAGTCGGAGGCTGATATGCTGCAATGTCTCCACTGTAAATTCGGTTTGTCTTTGGTTAACGAAGGAGGGTTCATGCCATACAACCATCATTCCACTCCAGAAAACCTGGATAAAGAAGCAGCTTCACGGTTAGTGAAGTTCCTGTTGGGGATGATTTTGCGGAAGAAAAATTTCCAAGCCACTCTTAACCGGTATGATGTTAAAACTGTGTTGGATGAGTTCAGTGCCGCCTTAGGCAAGCCGGATGCAAGTTTGGTTGCAGTGAATCAAAACTCGGCGCTTCTTGATAGGTTTCTTGACAGTACCATCACTGCGCGCCTTCTCCAAGATGCACTAAAGGGCCAAGTTAATCTATCTCTTGTTCGTGTTCGTGATAAAACGTGCGAGACTATGAGGAAGTTTGGATTTTATTACATCATGGGAGTGAACCAGTTAAATCAATTCCGCATGCGCAAGCGAAGTGGTGGAACGACTCGGATGGAAGATGTTGAAAAGATTGTTGGCCATTTCTTGGATGATCTTCGACTAAACTCTAATCGGTTCGAATCGTGGCTAGGTCTTTCACAGGCATACGACATCATGGCTGAAGAAGGCATGTCATATAATGCCGAATCGTTTGCAACAACGGAGTCTCGGATCAAAATTGGCCATAGCCAGCGGAAGGCAATTTTATCCTGTGCCATGGCCGCCAGTATATATTTGCAAAATCAGTCTATCACAACCAAGGATTTGCTGTCAGATTCGCATTACGAGCAGACCGCTAGTGGGCTTTGGATTCATTTTGCGAAGCTGCTGTATGGTGCGATTGGTCCCCCGATGAAGCGCGAAGCTCTGGATCACATTCATACTATGTACTTTACAAGTGCTGATGGCGTGGGAACAAGGGCATCGAGTTCGGCAATTGATTCAAAGATTGTATTGAGAACTGCACTTTTGGCATGTGCACTGGCCGGATCGGCAGCAAAACTTGATTGGTTCCCTCAGTTCCTCTACGCGAAGATTATGAAGAAGCTTAAGAAGCCTGCGAAGGAGGTGCTAGAACGAGTGTTAAAATCTATTAATTTAGCACCAAGTGGTCATGAAGTGCTCGACCCCCACTACAAGATCGCGTCTCTGACATTCAAGTATTCCAAGTCTGGTGAGATTACTTTCGAGGAGGCCCTGCAGTACCTAAAGAGTTCGCCATACTTTCATGAAATCATTGGGCCCCATGCAAGCGCCAAGGACCAATTTTACGCAGAAGCCGTTGACTTCCTTCAGAGATTGAGACAAGCAGACAAGCGTAAATGGTACCACCGACCCACCTTTCGCCTGGCACAGATATATGAAGAAGTCTATCTCGATCGAGAAAAGTCACGGAGTCTCATGTCTAACTTCTGTTCTTTAGGTAGGACTAGTACAAAGCCTCTGGTACAGATTTGGAAGCCAGAGCATGAGCGACCTGGCGCACATTTTGAGTTTGCTTACCGATACGTAAGGTACATGATCGACCTCGTAAGCGCAGATAAGGATACAGAGACGCTGGGAATAATTGCTCGAAAACTACGAAGGTTCAGCACCGGAATCGTGTGCCATTTCGAAGCATGGGAGCATCTCTGCTTGTGTACAGCAAAGGCTGCAAGGGAGCTAATCGGAATTCCTGAGCAGGTTCATGGAGTCAAGTATTCGGACTTTATTATCAAATCTCTATCGTTTGAAGACTTTGACAAGTATTCAACGCGCCTCCTGAACAAAATCCAAGGCTCAGGTCAAGATGAGAAAATGCCTGACCTTCTGACATCTCTGGACTTTGCCATAGAGTTGCGAAGATTGAACAATGGATTTGGATCAACATCAGTTGTTGATGACGTTCTCGTGTCGATATACCTGCGGCTGCTCAAGGATTATATCGCAAAGGAACAAGAGTCTGAGGCAGAACTGAATAATGTCAAGAGCGAGCCGTCTGCACCAATGGCAGAACGGTCATCCACCCCAGGGAAATCCACCACTTCCCTTGTCACGGGTGCTGTAGACTCCGCTAGGACAAACGATAGCGGGCCAACAGAATCGTTGATACCCGTTGAAAACCAACCCGCAAAGCACGTCGAGGAGTCGACTGAGAAGCCAGCAGAAAAGACAGCAAATAAGAAAATAGCTGGAAAGGGCAAGGCATCCGGCTCTCCCGCAAAGTCAGCGGCCAGCAAGAGTAAGGTAACTCGCAAGGAGATCATTGTTCGCGCAACTGCCTTGCTCAAAGCGGCACTCCCTAAGCTTAGCCGTGGTGATACAAAGCTGATTCTAGCCCCGTCAGACGTGGAACCATTTGTGATGCCGCCACTTCCGCCTCCTCCGCCAGAGAAACCCTCATCTGCCATCCAGAGCCGCTCTCCGAACGCGAGACAGCCGAAGGGCGCAACATCCGTTTCGGCGTCAGACCCCTCGAAGCGATACCGCTTTGTTGTCGAGTCTAAGTCGACTACACCTGCTGCACGATCTTCTGATGCGCCGCCACAAGTGGCTGTCGCGCCTGGATCGGCTTCGCCCTCGGTACCGAGAAACCAGGTGGTGGCACCATCTAATAGTGGCAATGAAGCGCAGAATGCGTCTCAGACGCTTGTGATTCCGCAAGATCGGTCTCCATCAGAGGGCCGACAAACAGCTTCGCAAGCTGTGGCTCCTCACGTTATGTCTCCAAGGCCCCATTCGAGCATGTCCCAGTCCAGGCAGTTGCCGTCACCTCAGGGGCAACATCACACTGCTTCGTTGGCTGCCCAGTCTATCCGGCACTCTCCTTCGCCTCATCCACAATCGCCATCTCCCTTGCCCCTTCAGATATCGCCCCTTCACTACCACCAGCATTACCGTCCATCATCCCATGCGATGTCAACGTATGCAGGCCAGTTCAACGGCCAGTTCACAGGTAATAGCTCTCCTGGCGCTCAGAGTTACTATAGTGGAAACTTCGCCCCTCCGGCACCGGTAGCAAACTACCAGATGCAATTTCAGGCACCTTACGTGAACTCATCTCCGTCGCAAATTCCCGGTTCGCCTCATTCTCAGGTGGAAGTATCTACGCGGTCGTACCAACAGGGCCATGCAGTACAATATCCGCAGTTCCACAACATGCACCAGTTTTATGGCACTGATGCCAACATAGCGTCTCCTAATGCAAATAACGATGAGGACGGCTCGCGACAGCCGTCGCAGCATCATGAAGCGTCTCCAAGCTAGCGAGAGCCCTAATATTCTACAACGATTATGCGTCAAACTCGTCAATAGCGGCAGCGCTTTTTTCAACTCCCCATTTCTCTCTCGTGCGACCATCGTTGTATGCACTAATATCTGCGGGGCCTGCCTCCTCAATTGTCGACTGTCGCATTGACTCTTTTTTGAGCTTCTCGTTTTCCTTGCGGAGCTTTTCAGACATAAGTTTCTATATCGTCAGTACACGAATAGCTGTATTCTCGTACCCTCAAACTTACCTCGATGGGTAGTGTTACGAATTGCTCTGCGGTGATATCGCCATTCAGAAGCATTCGTGAAAGATTGGTATCTTTGCGCTGATGTCAGTGACGGGGGTTCAAACAGACGATGTAAGAAATCTTACCTTCAAACTTGTAAACGCGCGGCGAAAGCCTGCCCTATAATCAGAGTCGACCTTGCCATGTATGGTAAAGATCGCTTCTTCAATATCAATTCCAACTTGTTCTGCTCGTGTACTATCTTGCCTGTCTGCACAAGGGAGTAATAAAGATGCGAGCTTAGTCTTTGTCGCATCTCTTGCCTGCGGTTAGCTCAACGCCAATACGCACACTCAACTGACAGTTACTCTAGACGTAGTGGGTGGCACATAGAGCACTAGGATCCATGAGCAGTGAGGGGCCAACTTGACTATATAGGTGACATACACGGTTGATCTGGTCCTCGGAGAGCGACTCAGCCCCCTTTCGTTCCAGAGCAGCTTTTTGGCGTCGCTTGGTGATTACGCTACGATAAGCCCCAGCATTTGTAACCTTAGGCATTACGTGAGAGTCTAGTTCGTTTAAGACGTCGGGGACCCGGCACCAACTCTTCAGTTTGGCTCTGAAGCATTGCATAAGCATCGTAAATTTATGCATCGGCGGGATTTTTCGTACTGACAGTTACACGAGTAACTCGCCGCCTGGGTAATGATGGTTTTCACCACGAAGCCGCTAGAGTCGATATTTCGTGCGATTTTGAGGGCTCTATCGGCACACAAACATGCGTAAAGTTCCCAAGTCTGCTAAACGCTTGGCGCGCTCGCGTCCACCAGAGTCATATATTCCAAAGCCACAACTCAATGTGGCCCCGCCGCTCAAGAGCCGAACTGCCAAGCGTGGAACTTCGGACCATTCTCAGATAATTCATGAACGAACACAACAAGCATTGGCAAAAGGCCAAGACGAGGCACACTTCAAGGTCGGATCAAAGGAAGTATATTTCCCGCATGGCAAGGTGGTCTTACTTCGACCATCTGCAAAGGCTACTCCTTTTCAGGCAAAGTTTCTTGTGCCGCGAAACTTCAACAAAATGGATCTACGAGACTATCTTTTCCATGTCTATGGTTTGCGTGCTCTCAACGTCACTACACAGCTGGGATGGGCTCGTTGGAAACGGTTGTCGGTTATACAACCGCGGTACCGCACTACGCAGCAGAAGAAAATGACCATCGAGATGGAGCACCCATTTATATGGCCCGAGCCAATGACGGACCAACAGGTTCGATCCGAATTCATGTTCGATGTTGAGGCAAATGTTTCAAAATACCGAGCTGAAGCGTTGGCTGCCGGGTCTCGCAAGCTCCGAAAACCTACGGCATTTGGTGGCCTTCTCGGTCCATATCAACCTGCCCCGGCCCCTTATGTGCCTAAGAAGACAAGAAGGCAGATGGACAACAAGGTCAAAGCTGCTTCGGCGGCCCACAAGAAGGCACAGGATGTCGCCATAGTCAAACGTTTTCTTGGCATGTCATAGTTACGCATACTTTGTAAATAGTCACATTTTTGCAGTGTTTCTGGCACTGCCTGTAATAAATTTAGGGCGTTTTAGTTCATTGAAGATCCAGCAGCCTCAATCGCCAGCTCAAGCATAGATTTTGTTACAAGCTTTGGGTGATAGGCGTCCCCGCAATTCTACGTTACACAATTCATTCGCTACTCAAGTGCGAGACCCACGAAAGGCGCGACGTTGTTCCTTCTCCTTCGCACTAGAGGTGTTTTGAATACCGCCCCTGCCACGAACACGAGCGTCAGGTCGGCGCGGCGACGAGGCAACACGAATAGGAGATGGCGTGTTTTCAGGGCTTCCTTCTCGCGTTTGCAGCGGCGTATCAATCTCATATCCAAGAAGGGACCGTTTGGGAAGAATCGCCTCCTCGATCCGCGATCGCTTCTCTTCCTCACTGGTTTTGAAGTGTTCTACCTCACGGCAAAGTTCTCCATAACGGCTAGTGAGATCGTCATAAGCCATCTTAAGCTCGTTGAACCGTTCCTCCATCGATCTTTTGTACTCATCTGTTATCGACGTGGACCGGGAGAAAGATTTCTTGTCTAGCCTCTCGTCGTACTTCTTAATTATATCGCTCAGTTCCTCAATCTCTGTGGCGTGTCTGGCTATAAGAGCTGCGTTCTCTTTCTCGAGGCTCTGTCCCAGTATCCGTGCCTCCTCAAGACGAATGTGAAGTGCCTCGATTTCAGCATGGGAATATGTGCCATTGGATGTGTCGCTGATTGGTGGTGCGCTAGCCTTTGCTAGCTTTTCTTGGAGCTCTCGTATCCTCTTCTCGTTGGTCTCTGCAAGCGCTTCCTTTTCTGACAAAAAGTCAACTCTGAGCTGTAGGCGGGATATCTCTGTCTCCAGGCAAACTACAGTCCTGCCCAAGTCGCTCTTGTCGGCACTCAGCTTATCAAGTTCCTGCTTTTGATTATCAAGTTCCTCCTTCAAGCTCTTTAACTTCGCACGGAAGTCCTTGTTTTTTGACACAAGAGTCGCTTCGTATGCTTGACGCTCGCTGCGATAAAGATGCAAGTTGCGCTGAAGTTTATCTGCTTCTGACTGAGGCTCGCGAAGTTTTTGCTTCAAACTTTTGTTTTGTGATAGTAGCTGGTCAATACGGGCGTTGGTAATAACGGTCTCATCTAGTCGCTCCTTTAGCTTTCTTGACCGATATTGGCCATGTCTCTCCAGAAATGATATAAATGCCAGTTCGTTGCGCAGCAGTAGAAGTTCGCGGTTATAGTATGAATGCAGGGCCTGAACTGTCTCGGTATCCGTGGTCTGGGCAGTCATATCGTCGACAGGGTGCAACGCGGGAGTACCAATCGATCCAGACGGACTCTGTGGAACAGGTGGTCGGTAGCTCAAGGATTTTTGACGCGTACTGCGGAGGGAGGGTATCATGCTTGAGCGTCTTCCCGACTGAACAGGACTCGTTTCCTCATCAAGGCTCAGCTCTTCTGGAATAGCATTCATCGAGTCACCACCATTGGATACTCCCGTCTTCATTCGCAATTGGTAGAGTTTTTCATGATCCTCTAGCATCTCGCTTATTGTCTCGGTCGAACTAATCGTGCCTTCGCGCACATGTACCTGTGAGATCGATGAAACTGGTAATGCACGAGGTGACAACAAGGTAGGCGATGCCGCAATCGGCGGTTTTAGAGTCAATTCCAAAGTGCTGGACTCCAGAGCAGTATCATTTCTGTCTTTAAAATCAAAAGCTCCGAAGAGCAAACTGGACGCAGGCTCCTTTGTCTTCTTGGGGTTGATGGTCTGCCCAACATCCTCATCAATAGGTGCTCCTTCGATGTTCGACTCGCCACCATCACTATATTTTTGCTCTTCTGACACTGTCTGTGGCTCTGGCTCTTTCACCACGTTTTCTTGTTGCTCCATAGTTGTGTCATCTTTCGTTTCCTCGCCTTTAGGAGTGGCTAATTTAACATCCACTGGATTGCGAGCCTGAGTAGAATCATCCCTGTTCCTAAGAGAGTCTTCGCCTTCGTTCAACAATGATATTGGAGTAAACCCCTGGTCGGTATTTCCATCCAGCACGAATTTCTCTTCATGAAATTCTATCCTATCAACCGTCTGGTCCACACAGAGGCCCAAACAAAAGGTAGCTATGTCCGTAGCCGAACCATACAAATGCCATCTGTTTGTGTCTTCAATTTCTTTTGCTTCTGTCAATGCCAGCAAATCGGGATGCAAGCTATGGTTGGCAAACGCGGCCTTTGCGTGCTTTTGAATGAAATGTGGGTCCCAAAAGTCTGTAAACTGGCGAGTGTACTTCATATTCTCCAAGTACGTATCAGGCTGACGCAGAAATGCCAAAAGGTTACGGGGAAACAAGCCATACAGAAATGTAAAGAGCGGTGTAGGCACACCATCGCTAGAGGATCCACTAAGCACGTCATCATATCCTGCAACCTTCCAACCTTGCATGTCGTCCTCTCTGTCACGCTTTTCTGACATTTCATGCTGCGCTTCAGCCTTCTCAGCAGCGTCTCCCGGCCCTTGCCAGCTAGCGAGCCGTCCGTAGAGCGCAAGCAGTTGAGGCAAGTCCTTACCAATTGTGTTGCATATATGGGGTAGCAGCATAGCTAGTGCTGTCCCTGCCACAGAAAGACATGAATACGACAAGTCCCACGTCAGGCATTTGAGCAGGCTCGCGTGCACAGGCGTACCAGCCATCTGGTACAAGTGAGGTGACTGCAGCGAAACAAACTCAGATATAATCGAAAAGACTTCCTGGCGAGTTTGTGGCTCTACCAGCAGACCGTTGATGTTCGTAAAGAAGCCAAACGAGCACTTGATACCGTACTGTACCAGTATGTCCTTGGAGTTTTGCTTTATAAACCGTTGCCTCTCCAGTTCCTTCATGTCCAATGTCAATTTTGTTTTAGGGATCCAGTTGGCCCGGTTCAGAGATGCATCAGCAATTAATCGAAAGTACAACTCGGTTGCTTCTGCTGCTGCTGCAGACTGCCTTTTATCTTGTTCTAGTCCAAGTGACTGGATGTCTGCTGCGCCTCCAGTCAGAATTGCTAATAGAAACTCTCTGGCGGCTTTAACCGCACTGTTCTTATGTCCAGCCGAATCTATCGCGCACGGAGCATAACACTTAAACCACTCCAGTAAGCAGTTGCCGTTGACTAGGCAAGGCGCCAAATGAATCAAGGAGTCCACAAATACTGGCTCTAAATCCCCATTAGCAGGAATCACATATTCTTGGTGAAGTCGTGTCAGTTCATCGTGTAACTTGCTTGTATCTAGCGAGTCGGGGGGCCAGTGGTTTCTCACATATTCTTCAATGGCTGCTAGTGCGATTGCATCGAGTTCCTTCAGCCGCGGTGCCTGCGTCAGCACCCCTTCAAGGTGCTTTACTACGTTACGTAGTGCACTGGTGTTAGCGTATCTACCCTTCACATATGGCTTATCATTCTACAGACTCGTAGTCTGATCTCGCGTCCTCAAACTCGAGCTCTCAAGTTCCCTCAAAGCAAACTACGATTATCCAACAGTGGTAGCTTACCCAGAAGGCATAAATGGCGACTTTTATGGACTAATTAGGTGCGAAATGACGTTGATGTGATGGGCAACGAGAACTTGTTCCGTCAACGAAAGTCGGGAAGCTATGGCGGGGTATTGCATATTTCGTACATGTATGTGCATGGTGTAGCAATGGTGTGTTGCAATCGCCCTTATTGCATTGTGTTCGACCTAAGAGCGATGCCTCCGCCGTACTCGAATTTGGACTTGATAAAACAGGTTGACTCGGTGCCATATCCGCACGAGACCTTGTACACTGCGACGGTCGCAAAGTGCTACCGGTTTGAAGCTCATGGGGGGGAGCTGCTAGGATATATACTACCGTTTGTGGCTCACGTGCTGGCTGAAAATGTCGATGTGTTTGATATAGATCATGGCAAGCGCTATGTGCGATGGAATTCCAAGTATTCTGGTGGTGAAGAGAAGAGATCGAATGCAATTGCGACCATCGTGAATAGATGGCGCCAACAAGGCACCTTCGATGTGCTTAAAGGATGGCGTAACGAGTTATACGCAGTTTACTGCCCTACTTCTCAGTTGTATTTTGTGATTGAGCGCTGCGCCGCCTGCCTGTTTGGTCTCGTTACGTACGGAATACACATGATAGGGTATATTCCAGCCACCGAAGAGAAACCAATGCGTATCTGGGTTCCACGTCGCTCACTAACTAAACCAACGTATCCTGGTAAGCTTGATAATACTGTTGCGGGCGGCATTGGATATCCGGCAGGCATTTACGAAACGCTAGTCAAGGAATGTGCTGAAGAGGCAGGTCTCGACGCTGATTACGTAGATAGACATGCTGTAGCGACGGGTGTCGTTACATACTGCTTCCAAGCAGAGCACACGCTCGAGACCGAGGCCGGAGTCTACCAGCCAGAGGTCGAGTACACGTACGATCTCGTTATGGAGGAAGGGACAATTCCAAAGCCAGTTGATGGTGAAGTGCAGGAGTTTAATCTGCTGACTGTGGATCAAGTCAAGCAAGAGCTTGCAAAGGGAAATTTCAAGTACAACACTTCTCTCATTACGGTGGATTTTTTTATCAGGCATGGCATCATAACCCCCGAGAATGAGTCTGACTTCTTGGAGATTGTAGCTCGCAGCCACCGCAAGCTCGAGTACTTTCTACGCTAAGCGTTATTTAGGTATACTTAATGTTTTCTGGTATTCAACTGTACATAGTTTTGTCCATCTACTTTGCAAAGTGGAGAGTGAACTTAAGCCACTGGCGAGCCCGGACCTGCTCGGGCGTTAGGCCCGGCCATGCGTACGTCAGGGGTGCAAAGTAGAAGAAGCACAACAAGAGACCGAACAAAGTAAGGCTAGTCGCAGCCGACAAAAGCTTGTTCTTCTTTTGGTTGCCAGTACGACGCGCGGCAATGGCATCGTCTTCAAGCTCACCAAAGAGAAAGTCGTACATTCCACCCACAAGGAGAGCGGCACACAAGTGGGCAGGTAAATAATGGTGGAGGAACTTCTGGCGGCCCATGAGGAAGAATGGGAAATAATGGGTGGCCCAACCAACGAAGAAGAACCCAATCGAGTTGTAGAGCCTACTGCGAGCTGCCTCGTTGATTGCAAAGAACCGTCGACGCCGAGTGAGCTGGTCAGCGCAAATGACGCCCACAAACACAGAAATAAGTGCAACCTCGAGCCACCAGCCCACAAAGTTACCGTGGAAGAAAATTTGGGTCTTTGTATCGTCCTTGGTCCAGAATGACACGCCGCTAATCAGGAAGGGCCATACAATCGGCTGAGATGCATATGGGTGAGACGAGGTGAGCATATTGTTCTGGGCAAACATAGTCAACTGCAGCTCAATGTATTTCTTGAAGAAAGAGCGCTTCTTGGGTTCCTTAGGAGTATATTCTAAGCGCTCAGGATCCTTCAGACCGATAATCTCGTCAAAGAACCAGACGTTAGCCGTGTCAGCAACATTCTTGTTGCCGTTGACTTCATATTGGCCAAATCCCCACTCAGGGAGCGGCGTAGTATGAGTCCACATTGCCACGCGGGTTGGAAAGTGAATTAGCTTGAAGAGGCCGGCTTTTGTACGCAAGCGGTCGCTCTTTTCGGTGGTGAGAGCCAACTCAAAGAGAGTATCGTTGTAGCGGGGTCCTGACGCGTCCTCCCACGAAACAGTGGTAAACTCCTCGTTGGTGGGGTAGTACGGCGAGGCAACGTCGTGGGTCAGCAGGATAGTGTCAGTGGCTACATGGCGTAGGCGGATCTTTTTACCACCAAAGAGCGGGTGCCCTTCGCGTTCGTCCTCGGGATAGTCAACAGCAGGCAGAATTTGCCACTCATTGTTGAGATCGGGGTGGGTATATGCGGTAACCTGCTGGCCCTGAGAAGAGATACGGCCGTCGTCATACCGCAGCGGGTAACGGGCATCGTGAGAGTGCAGCAGTGATCCGTGGGCCTTGTTCTTGATGGTAACTATGTCGTAGTAATTGAGTTCCTTGGCTTCGCGTGCAAGCGGATTATCACCAAGAGTCTCCTGAAATGCCGGTGACATGAAATCGTCACCCGGGCCTGACCCGGTGAGAACCGCAAAATGAACCCAGAACCAGAATAAAAAGATGGTCATGGGCCAGACAATAAGGCCGAAAACCCTTGCTGCAAAGTGGTTTGCAAACTCGCGAAGCGTTAGGCCAGCGTCGTAGTCGAGCAGGTTCCACAAATCAATGACCACGGCTGTACCCACCGTGATGAACGTGAACAAACCCACGTACTTTGTACTGATGGTGCACGACAAGGCAACGCCTGTGAGCAGCAGCCACTTCCACCATCCAAGCGAAAATGGGCTATCTCTATGAGTGGAAAACTTGACGTACGAATAGACCGATGCCGCAACCGAGATAATAAGGGTCGCATCGAGCAATATCAACCTCGAGTCGATCACATGTGCATTGTCAAACGCCACTAGCGAAGCACCTACCACACATGATGACAACGAAAACCCGCTCGCCTGCAGTGTCTTGAACACCAGAGGAACTGTCATGGTTCCTAGAATTGCAGACAGGCTTCGGTACGCCACGTACGGAACTTTGTTGGTAATGTACGAGTCTCCAATGTTGTCAAACTTGAACGCTCCATCGTATCCCACAAGCCATCCGACAAATGCAATGAGCAACTTGGCAAATGGTGGATGCAAATCGAAAAAGTACGTTCTCTGCAGGTACTGGTGTTAGTGCAAGGTGCAAATAGACGACGGGCGCCCAGACATAGTCTTTGTCTCTTGCCAACTGTGCTCAATACTTACGTAGCTTGCAAACTTGCCAAAGTGGACCTCGTCAAACCTGTTGTTAGTACATTGTTCGCACTTGAGTCATTTTGTCAAATTTCACGTACACTACTTCATTGGGGTAATTGAGCCAAATAAAGCGAATAGCAGCAGCAGAGATGGTCAGGATGACATTCACGGTATCATAGCGGCAACTACTGGCACCCTTGGTAGCCCTTTTCTGCAACGGGCGCTTTGGCCGCCCTTTATGTGCCCCTAGGCCCGCTTTATGAGACAGCACCGCATCGTCTGTTCGGCCAATGGCACTATCCGTGGCCCGGTCGGAAGCACTGGACGCCACCGACTTGCCTCGGCGCTGCCGTATGTCTGCCATGTTTACAAAATTTCGACGTTGGACAAGTCAAAATCGAACAAAGCTTAACAAATATCAAGTGCCAGTCTGGCATCTGGCATTTCTGACGCGGAACCGCGTCGACTCAGCCGTGCATTTCCTCTTCTGGGTGTATTCCTGCAATCTAGAGACGTAATCAGAACTCACGCTATTTTCAAGGGGTTGGTGAACCAGATGTATTTAACATGGGGTGTATATGACTAAGAGTGTCTGAATTAGAGAATGGAGGTATCAGGTTGGTCAAAAGAGTGTCCGAGGAGAGGTATATCTTGTAGAGCTCGTGGTTGACCATTTATAAGAAATAAGAACCCACTGTAATGTGGACAAAAAAAATTGAGGCCGGTATAAACCATCGTATTTTGTTTGTTCCTTCCAATTGGCTTTGACTGGCTAGAGAATCGGTAGGCTCTCGCCATGAAGATCATGCGTTTGGTCATGCAGCATGTTGGGTGATACCGTGCATAGACTCATCGCCAAACCAGCCTCATTAACCATGCAAAAAACGAAATTTCGCTTTTGGCACACGAAATGATCGAGAATAGCTTGCGGAGATTCACTCTCCGCAGTACTCCATTTGGGGCGCGATCTATTTATGGCGTTCCATCGAGGAAATCGCCTCTCTCACATTCAACTAAACCTGTACCAGGAGCCAGTGCGTCACAAGCAAGCAAAACCACCGCCAACACACGAGCTGCACCCAGCACAGGCCGCTCAACGGCCAATGGTGCTGCACACAACGCCGCTAATCAGCCGAAGTTGGTGGCCTCGAAGCCAGCGACCAGTGCTTCATTGCCACAAAATGACCTAGGAACCTCGCCATTGAGTCGGCCGAATCCCCAGCCAGCAGCAACTGAGTCTGTACAACAGGAACAGCCGGTAGCAAAAGAACCTACTGTTGCCTCTTCCGGTTCAGACTATAGATACCAGGCCCCATTTGTGCCGAATAATAGTGAAAATGCCATGGGCTACGGGTTCGAGCAAAATAATAATGGGTATATGGGCATTGGTTTCCGGCCATTCCCACGAGAGGTTGCCGATATTCTAGCCGCCGAACTGAAACCTCATGAGATTGAAATCAAGCCGGACGGATTACTCTATCTACCAGAAATCCGTTATCGACGAATTCTTAATCGAGCATTTGGGCCTGGAGGGTGGGGATTGTTGCCCCAAGGAGAGCCTTCTGTTGAGGCTAAGACTGTATCGCGTGAGTATGCTTTGTTTTGCCATGGAAGGCTAGTTTCCATTGCTCGCGGCGAACAGGAGTTTTTCAACGACGCAGGCATCACGACTGCTCTTGAGGGCTGCAAGTCCAACGCTCTGATGCGCTGTTGCAAAGATCTTGGAATTGCATCTGAGCTTTGGGATCCCGACTTTATCCGCGAATTTAAGGATGGTTATTGCGAATCAAAGTTCCACGCTCCCAAGAAGAGATTTGTGTGGAAGCTCAAGAGACGCCCTTGGGAGTATCCGTATAACCAGTGACGTCTTGATTGTTCATGTCGGCAAATCATGAAATTTTATCTCCTCCCATGTTAAGATCTACAAGCTTACGACCATTGTGAACCCCTTGAAATGCGTTTACATATATTTATAAGTTAGAGCTAGCTTAAGAAGAAGACATAAATTAGTTCTTGGCTGGCGGGGAAGAGTCGCCATGACTACCCCAAAAGAGCCAACCTCGTTCCGATTTGTGGCCACTAGCTTGGCCGCCAGGAGATTTATCTGGAGTGGTGGTGGTAGTGGTGGTGGTAGTGGCTTCGTCACGGTTAACAACATCAAAGTCCAGCTCTGACGGCATCTTGGGTAACCTTGAATCTGGCGGCGGCCCTGACGACAGCCCAGATGATACTGGTTTCAAGTCATCGCGCTGCTCGATATCTCGCTTCCTCTCATCGAGAGATGACACGAGGGCTAATAGCTTTGCTCTTTGGGCATTTAAATATTCGATTCGCTCCTCCTTGGAGTGCGTTCCAGCAGGAAATGTCAGGTGCTTGACGGCAGAGAGCGGAGTCGACGCAATTCCAGTTAAAACCGACCCTAATGAATAGCCTCCCTGTGAAGTCGGGAGCCTAAAGCGTGAAAACAGCATATCAGCATAGGAACCGCTAGCACCTGGGCTAGAGGCACCGCCAGCAGGTGTACTCTCTGTGGCAGCTGGCTGCTCTTGCTGCACCTCTTGGCCAAGCAACATGCTACGGATAGTTGCCACTAGGCGGCGAATATATTGGCTGCCAAGTGCACGAACATTCTTGTGCGCATCGTCAATGAGCCGGTCAATTTGCGCTTCGTGGTTGGCAATATACGGCTCGACGTATTCAATATACAACCTAGTTGCTCCCTGTGTCTGTGGGAGTACAAGCCAGAACAAAAATAGCATGCGTGCAAGTCCGTACAAAGGAACCGCTGTCAATAGAAACCCCAAGTACGATTCAGCCGTCAATTGAATAGCAAGAATTACCCAGTATATAAGCCATGGCTTTATCAGGCTAACATCATCCTGTTTCAGTGCTTTGTATGATCCAAGTACTGGTAGCGCAAAAGACGCTACAGAGCTGAGGTTAGTTCAACTTACTAAAATTGCCGCCCTTTTCTTGCTGGGCGTTGCATTTTTTTTCCCATCGAGGTCCCCGTTAACTGGTAATGCCGGCTACACTACCAACAAGGGTCATACTTCGGTTAACCTCTATGTACTTCAACAACCCTGTAATTTATTTGGGTCGACTGTACTGAAGAAACCTCTTGTCTCTGCAAATATCCAATCTGCAAGCGCGGGGTCGGTCCACCGCCACCCAGATCGAACCCACCAGCCGGGAACGAGACCATACCTGAGAATCTTGACAATAAAGCCAAACATGTTGCCAATCCTTAGTCGATAGTCACTTGCGGCGACAAGGCGATCGTTCCATAAGAACTTGGCTGTAAAACGTTAAAGTGATTGACGATGAACGCATCTCGCAGCTATCAGCTCGTTATCGCCATCGCCCCTTGCCCTGTCATGGTATGCACGGGCACTAAACCAGACTAATCGGCGTTTATGCGACCTACTTGTGGCAGTCTCGGCGATTGGCAATTGGACACGCTTTTTGTATAGCTCATGTTTGCTCCTCCAGCGCCTGGTTGCGAAAACAGTGGATTGGCTTGCGTAGTCACTGCACGGCTGATCTAGGGCGATCCCCAGTCAAGCTGGTAGTCATTGTCCACGGGACTCGGGATACTCTGCATATTATTGATAAACTAGTTTCTGAGCCTTTACTCGCTGTCAAAGTCGTGTCGAATAGAGACTCTGGTGCCGCCATATCAGGACCATCAAACCCGAAAGGAAGTGCATATGCATATCCAGCCGTGCGCTCAATATACGCGACACCAATAACGCGACGCCGGCGCGCGTAATCTAGTCTTAAAACACAAACAGAAACGCCTAAGAGATAAATGGACGACCTTCAGGAATACGATTCTTATGATGTACCAGATGTGCCGCTTTTCAAAAGCGTGGGCCCTGATGACGGTGCAGACTCGCTAGGCGTTGAAGAAGTTGTCGTCAAACCACGAAAGAAAATTGCAAAGCTTGACGATGACAAACTGCTGGGCCCTCTGGGAATTCCAAGACTAAAGCAAAAGATAATTCCCCGGTTCAAATTTAAAGGAAAGGGTCATGAGAAGCGCGACCTGGCGAAAATCCTCAGCGCCTATCAGATATGGGCACACGAGTTGTTTCCTCGCGCGAACTTTGCCGATTTCATTTCTATTTGCAAAAAGGCAGGCGACTCAAGGGTGCTAAAGGTTCACCGGAGACAATGGGTGGATGATGAGCGCTACGGAAGTTATACTTGGTCGCAAGAAGAAGCCGGAGTGCAGAGCGGAGGGATTGATGTGCCTGAGGTCTCCGAACTCGCCCAATCTGTTGGTAACGAAAATGACCCTGCAGATGCCAACGGTCGAGATAGCATATTTGTCGATGAAGATGATGATTTATACGATACGAATTCCGGGCATACATCTGGCGTAGCCACTGTTGAACCGCCAGTTCCGCAGCAGCTTTTGAGCGTCAATGAAGACGATGATCTTCTCGACAATGATCTGCAGCAGTTTGACACTACAGCAAACGAACCTAAGGACAAACAACGGTCGGTGGTTGACGACTCAGGAATACCTGGAGATGACGAGTTGGCACTTCTCGAGCAAGAGGCAATGGCAGGCTACGAAGAGCTCGGGTTTTAAAAAGTTTTGTTTGTTTTTGGTATGGGGCGTAGAAATTACGTACCAGTGTTGAACTGTGCATGGCTCGGTCGGTGATTATACAATTAAAGGATACCCGCGTTTATTTCAGAGTCAGCGAACTAGCTTCCCCTCATCTAAGTAGAGAATGAGTTCACCAATAATGTCAACTGTCTCTGTGGGTGACGCAATCCAAACGGTAGAGGCTGCCAAGCGAGCTTTAAAATCATTTGCGCCAAGCGACGCAAACTGGTCGCCTACGTGCAGGGTCTCTGCACCTGAAATCCCGCCGAGATAGCGCTGCAATGACAAAACTCCGTAGCGCTTGTCACCGATATCGACCCAAACGTCACTACCGCCATTGAAGGCGCAAAACTGGATCTTTTTTGCCACCTCTGCTTCCTGGACGGCGCGCTGAGCATTGAGAACGACCTCCTCCAATTGTTCCCGCAACAGCTTCTGTCCTGGAAGTGGAATCATACCAACACCCCGTTTTTTCCGAATGATCTGACCAACATTCTCAAGGTTAAGACGGCGCAGCATCACATTAAGAACAGCCTCGGCTCGATTCAGGAGCTCTTGGATCTCTTCTTCCTCCCACTGCGCAACCTCTTCTAGCTGCCAGACTTCAGGCTCGATCCATTTCAAGTTGCCATCTTCTCCGACCCGGAATAAGAAATTCGACTCGCCGCCCATGACCAGTAAGTTGGTCTTTTGCTGGTCTGTCAGGTTGGACTTGTGGATGGCATCCAACAGGCCCCTCAGTCGATAAGCGTATTTTTCGCCACTCTTTTCAGAGTACCCTGCCTGTTGTCAGCAAGACTATAAGCTGAAAGAGAAAAACCAACAATTGCACGAACATACCGCAGTCACAATCCCCACGTATATATCACGTCTGAGCAGGTCAAGGAGTTTCTCAATCACAGGGCTGCCCTCTTCTAGGGACATGCCATCTTCATACTATAGTTAGCAAAAGAGATGTACCTGTGAAAACACCCTTTTGTACTCACCAGGGTAACATCACCATCAAAGGTTACGAGCCGAACGGGATGCTTCGGATCCGAGAGAGACATGGCTTGGGCAGTGTTGAGAATAACACGGATATCATTAAAACTGGGTGATACCAGCCGACGCTTTGAGATCGATCGCCTCTCGTCCTGCACGTAAAACGCCCTTTCAAGCGGTAGGTGTGTGAAGAACCAACCCACTGACGGAACAAGCTGCTTGAGCCTGCCTAGTTTTGGGTCGCCATACTTTTCTAGACGAACTGAAGTTAGATGGGGCTAGTTACTCAGTTGAATCGCCGCGACAAACTTACTCTGGTCATCGATAAGCCGTTCAACGTCATGGAAGATATCTGCGTACTTGCGTCGAGCCTCTGCCGCGCTCTTGGGTTCATCGCCACTACGAAAGTTGTTGACTTGCCCGGCATGCAGTACAAATGGTACCTTCTTGTTAGACAAAGGTTGTCAGTCGTGGTGTCATGCCATTCTCCAAGTACTTACGCCAAGAAGGGCCTTGATCCATTCGATAAATTCGTCACGTCGATGAGCTTTAAGTGCGTCTGAAATTAGTTACAGGCCCATAACAAACTGGCAAAATCCCACGTGGGGGATGAGCATCTCCGCATTCTGTGGTTCGTCGAGTTCTCGTTCGTTCCACTTACATTCAACTCTATATCTGCTGGTTAGAAAGCACCGGGCTACATAAAGGTATTTCATACACACCTAGTCGTCATTGGAGGTTTCTTTTGGTAGTTTCTCTGTTGGTGTGACCCCTCAAATGCAGATTACGGTTTGCCGCCGGCTGTCAATAGTCGCCAGCCGCGTGTCTTCCACTTGTGGTTACGATTGGATTCCAATCTTTTTTGGTGGCTGATTTGTTTGACTTGCAGGTCTGAGGAACAGAGTTTGCTTGCTTTTCCAGGCTGCACCTGGCCAATGAGGCAACCTCGGAGTATATCGTCAATATTTCTAGTATATAGGCGAGGGTGGCAGCGTCCTAAAAAACAACAAGAAACAAAAACTCGATAACCGTTAAAAATGCATTAGATCATTGCGTGGGAAGAATCTATTTAAGGCCCTTGGCTAGATCACCAAGTTCATCAATGGTCTGAGACAAAGGACGTCGATGAACAACATCCCAGAAGCCTTGTCGTTGGCCACTTTCAATCTCAACGGCCTCGGAGTGGCCGCCCTGGATCGACTCATCACGGCCAACGCCAATGACAGTACCTCCCCACTGGAAAGCAGCCATTGTGAAGCCAACAGAGAGTGCACCACCCACTGTTCGTGGAATTGACTTGACTGGTTGTTAGTTCCATACCAATCTTTTGAGTAGTGATCATTATCACGCAAACACACAAACTTACACGTAGCACCGAGAATAGCGCCGGCAAAAACACCGCCGACAAATGCGTTAGCCGGTGACTCGCGCTCCCGAAGATTTGCGCTAACACAGTCAAAGAACGTAAATGAAGTACCAACAGCGGCTGTTGTTAGATGTGTATCATTAAGTAGGCCTACAATGTCGAAGACAACGGTTTAATATCGTAACGACGCAGCTATCCACGTTGATTCTACTGATCCGATACCGGGAATCGAGTTTAAAACCTCGGAAAGAAGTCACACCCGGATGCGAAATCAATACACTCCTGGCCAAACAACAGACAAACTTACTGAAAAGAACAGCAGTTCCCATGTTTCGTCGAAGGCCACCTGCTATAGTGCTGGAGCTAGAAAGATTTCCCTTTGCAAGAGCCAGAACCAGGCCAACTGCTGCCGAAGCGGCTCCTGCCTTTGCAGTCTCTAGAATCGTATCGCGAGGATGGAATTCACCATATTTTATCGGCCCCTGAAGGGTCGGGTACTTGATATGGGGCTCGGCCACGTTGGTTTCCGAGGCCATGGCTGCTGGTCGGACTCTAATAGAGAGCAGTGGTGTTTAAAGAAGACCCAGCCAATGAGATTGGATCGATATTTCATAGAGACTAGCCCTTAAACGTTATGGGCTTGTTGCTATGGCAATATACTATGTGTATTATTATGTTAAGTAATGCAAGGGGCCGTAGCTCCACAACAGCTGGAGACCAGACGCATCATCCAAGCGATAACCGAGCCAGATGCGCACAGCGAGCCTCGTGTTGCTGGCGACAGCGACTGGGATCGGGCAATGTGTGCATCAACCGCGGAACCTCACTTGGGGAGAGCTTAACTTCCTTCAAACCACTGACACACACGGCTGGCTGCCGGGCCACTTGTACGAGCCGGATTTCAGTGCGACCTGGGGCGACTATGTGTCTTTAATAGAGCGTATGCGCGCAAAAGCAGATGAACATGGCGTCGATCTTATTGTAGTTGATACTGGGGACCGCCATGACGGCAATGGGCTCAGTGATGCTACGGTACCGGACGGCGAGATCTCACAACGGATATTTCTCGAAGCAGACATAGATATCGTTACAGTTGGAAATCATGAATTATACAAGGGATACAACACTCGACAGGAATACGATTTGATGCGACCGCATTATGGAGAACGATACCTGGCTTCGAATATCGACTTTCTGCTACCAAACGGCTCCTGGACCCCAATGGGCCACCGCTACCGGGTGTTCAAGACCAAAAACCGCGGGTTTAATGTTTTAGCATTTGGGTTTCTGCTCAACTTTGATATGAACGATGCAAATTCAAGGGTTATCCCAGTGGAGCATGCAATTCAGCAGGAGTGGTTCCAAAAAGCAATCCGCATACCAGACGTCGACGTCATAGTTCTGGCAGGACACACTCCTGTACGCTATTACACAGAATACGACATCATCATTCGAGAGATTAGGAAGGCCAAGCCAGATGTCGTTATCCAGGGGTTTGGCGGCCACACCCATATCCGCGACTGGCGAGAATGGGATTCGCGCGCTGCTGGCCTCGAAGCTGGTCGATACCTAGAGACGATTGGGTGGGCATCTATTCAGAATGTCAACGGTGGTCCCGACACGGTGCCTGGCTTTTCGCGGCGCTATATTGATGCTAACGTCAACAATTATGCATACCATGCGGGGGTCCCGGTTCAAGAGTTCCAAACGCCAAAGGGATATAACGTGGCCCTCAAAATCAACGAAGGCAGGCGATTGCTTAATCTTACCCAATGCCTAGCGTGTGTACCGCATCCTTATTTTACAAACAGGGCAGCGTACCCAGGTAAGTATTCAATCTACTCACTGCTCGAGGACCACATTTTGCCACTTCTCGAGCCCCAGACGCCGGAAGCGGCCACTTCTTCGGACCCACGATTCATTCTCGTCAACACTGGTGGGATCCGTTTCGACATGTTTGCCGGGAAGTATACCCGCGATACTGCATACATTGTTTCCCCTTTCAAGAATGAATGGCTCTCCATCCCTAGGGTGCCCATCAGCGTTGCCAAAAAGATCCTACCAATGCTCAACCGTATGGACAGGGTTGCCGGGCTTGATTTTGGCATTTTGGGTCCTGCATCGCTTCACTGGCCCCACGGCAAGGAGTTTGACACGGCCATCTACAATCAAATGGCCATTGAGACGGGCGATGACCAGAATGTGCTGGCGATAGACGCGACATCAGACAAGCTCACAAAGGGCTACGTTACGTGGGACGACCTTGGTAACGATGGCGATGATGTCGTCCACGAACCATGGCCCTACTTTCTAGTTCCAAACGCAATCCAGAGCTCACAGAACGTAGACGAGTCAACTCAAACAGTGGATGTGATTTTCTTTGATTTCATGAAGCCCTTTATCGACCAGATTCTTATCGAGCTTGACCAGCAGCACCTGTCTACACTCACACAATGGTATTCCAACCGTCTTATTACCGAACTGATTCCACAGTACTTGAGCCGGCTTCCTGGCAATGGCCAGTGTTGTTCTAGCTCTAGCTTGTAAAAGGGATTACAAATAACTAGGCTCTATGCGTTCTACGATAATAATTGCGTAACCTCAATCACTATACATTAGGTGCTTACACCGGTCATTTTTCGTTTAGGCCTGGGAGCGTCGCTTGTCGCGCTCCTCGGCAATGGTGAGCTTGATACCCTTGCCCTTGGGGAGGGAGACGAGAGGCTTAGAGCCCTCGCCAATGACGAAAACGTTGCCGAGACGGGTGACAAAGGTGTTGCCGAGCGAGTCCTTGATGTGGACAATGTCGAAACCACCCTCGTGTCGCTCACGGTGGGTGATGACACCGACACGACCCAAGTTTCGGCCACCAGTGGCCATGACGAGCCGGCCATTGTCGAACTTGATAAACGACTGGATCTTGCCAGTAGCAAGGTCAATCTTAACAGTGTCGTTGACCTTGATGTCGGGGTCGGGGTAGCGGATGGTGCGACCGTCGTGGGTGACAAG